>CAAKHC010020033.1:30635-43992 GCA_901007825.1 Macroramphosus scolopax
GCCTTTGTTTGCCAATAATAATCAATATAGTTTACTGAAGGGTCTTTATTTCCTTACTGATTAATCATCAGGTGGATAAAAGAGCAGGACAAACAACTTAATATTAAATTAATTTCTTATTTGAATATCTTTGTAACATCGCAGAGGACAAGTCGACAATAAAGCACCTCAATTCTGAAGATTGTGACGAGTGATAAGCTCAAAGCAGACGAATAGCAATAATAATTATAATATCAGAACGTTACTCTTACATAACGGTCTCTGATGTTTTGAGACACAAGTAGTCTCTTTGTAATGTGTGGATATCACTGATAATGAGACAGAAAGTGATATTCTCTATGCCCCAATATTCTCATTATTACTCAGAAGGTGGGCTGCTTACCCACAATTACTGTTGGTACACAGATTAACAGGTAATCTGTTATAGATATTTATCTATAGTGGGTAAATATCTGATGTGGGGGGAACCGAGTTCATTCATTCAGTCCATATAAAGTTGGGAAGAGCATTAATTAAAAGAGGTTTTCTGTCAGAATCTTTATTATTTTGTTCCTCATCATAACTTACAGCTTGTCCTTGTTTAGCTTGCAGCTAACTTACGAGCCACAGCTTCAGCGTGACCCTGTCCTCCAGAGTTTGTCCAGTGTCAAAGTCTGGTGTCATTTTGTTTATTTCTTAATTTATGAGACAACACAAAGTTGCTCCTGTGACTTCTCTCGCACCTTTGTAGTTCACCCTGCGGGCCAGAGGCCAACTGTCACACACTGCAGGGACTCGGCTCCTGAGACCTTTCGGACGGAGACTTCACTCATGTCCATCTCTGTAGGCACTGATGACATCAATTGGAGCCTATCAGTAGAGAAAACAAGCACTTTTAATTTAACGAAAATTGGGGTCATTCATGCTGCTGTTATCCGATATTTGTCCCTGCTCAATGTTGGACCAGTTACAATCATTTGTAATGGTGGATATGAAAACACTTATTATTCTTTGTTGTCTTTATTGATCCGTCAGTACAGATTCAGAATAAGTTAACACATTGTAAAAGTAAGTATTATTGTTGGTTTGATTGTTGACCCTAAGGAACATCAAAATAACCAAATATTAGTATAATTGAAGAACTCAGTAGATGTGTGATAATAACCCAACACTTGTTCAACATCACCCATTGTCTTGGGTCTGCTTGGTTTCCCACGGGTTTAATACCAATGGCTGCTGGGTGAAAATTACCCGGCGCTGGGTCGGTGCTACATTGACCCATACACTGATTGACCCAAATTGGGTCAAATTGCCCCAGCAACAGTTTAACTATTCTCTGACCAATCAGTGGTCTGCAGAGTTTTCACATCACCTTTTAGTATCAAAGGAGGTGATACAAACAACTTAACCCGATACCAGATATCATTCACAACTTTTCCCGAATTGGAAATGTGGCCTGAGAGCCGATACCATGCGGTGGAAAAAAGCGTTTTAAGAAAGCTGTCAGGTCTGGGAGCAGGGATGGATGGGGGTGGGGGAGCAGGGGGGCTAGCAGAGCAGTCAGACAAGTCAGTGATCACTCAGGAGGTCTGGAACTCTGACCTCTGACCCTATAGAGGAGCGGATGCCACCATGGTGAAAATGTGAGAGGTGAGGTATGTGAGCCCCCTGAGCCCTCGCGGAAACCATTCCCCACATGATGAATGGGATGTTAGCATTGACACAAATTGGCCCATAATAATGACACAAGGCCGCTAAGCACACAGACACGGAGTGACAGAGTGGGAATTACAGAACGAAAGACACGGCACGCAGAAAGAAGAAGGGAAGTTGGAAGAAGATGAAAAACGTGAAGTAGGAAATACCTAACCAGTGAGAAAGATATGGTGGAGGTAGATTTATGACTGACGGTATCATTGATGTTTTCTCTCCATTCTCCTGAATGGTGGGCCTGCAGAGTCCAGAGGGCCCCTCAAACACACACAGGCAGAGAAGGTGATAGACACACACACACACACACACACACACACACACACACACACACACACACACACACAAGTGGTCCTTGGGAGTTTTAGCTTTGCATTCTTGCTGTATATGTCCTCTCTCTCTCTCTCCGTCACGTTTCCTCTCCTCTATGTATTCACACTGCACACAGGCGTCATATACCAGGATACTTCCTGCTAAAATTAGCTGGTGACTTCCCCGGCTTAATCAGTAGAAAACATCCCTTTATATGGCTTCGGCATGACACAGCATGTTAACGCATGCTGTCTTTTTTCTCTCCTCCGTCTACAAAAACAAGGCATCCCTCTGTCTTTTAGGAAACACATGTATTAGATTAGGCATGTTGGGAGGCAAGGGTCACACTCCTGTCAGTAATTGAAATGCGATTATGTATGAGCTAACATGATTACAGGGGTGAGGGGCTGGAGGAGGGGGGGTGATTGAAAGGTGAATGCCAGTCTGTGATGTGCGCCTGCTCCCTTATTCCAAGGTAGACATTCCAGAGGTAATGGAACATGAATGAGTCTGCCGCCTTCATGCCGATGGGGTGTTTCACAGCTCTCCCGAGTTCTAAAAAATTGGAAAGCTTGGTAGTATTCAACACATGTACATGCGATCAACGGACAAAGGGCTCAGCCTCGCAGACCAACTTCGTTAGACTTGCAGCAGATATTTACTTTTGCTTTTGGTTTTAGTTTGACTTTCAATCGAGCTACTTAAAAAAAACACAAGGACATATTTTTACATGTCGTCTTCTCTTCTTTCCGCCTCCTGTTCTGCCGTCCCAGCTGTGTTCTTTCTGTGTGTCTTGTGTTTTGGACTCTTGTCAAGTTTCTCCTCAGGTATTACATGTCTGTCTTTGTCTGTTTTCCTGCCTCGGTGGTTGCTTGCCCCACTCTAATGTGTTTCACCTGTTTTTGGTTTGTGATTATCCCTTCGTTACTTGATCGTCTTCATATCTTTGTCTGCTCACGCTTTCTCGCCATTCCTTTGTATTTCTAGTTTTCTATTGCTTAATCTTCTTTCATAATGATTGGACTATATTTAAGATTTTGTCCTCTCCCTGCCTGTATTCCTCTGTTAGTTCTCAGTCTTTTAAGTTTATGGACTTTGCCTACTGCCTGGTCCTTATCGACTGTTTGCCCTTATCTTAATTAAAGGCTATTATAATTAACTGTTACCTTGCCTCCTGAGTAATTCCTTACGTGAGTCACCCCGCTCGTTCTTTGGGTTGTGATAGCACAATCAAGCCACTGACTCACCGATGGGGATCAAACACTCGGTGTGCTCAAGAGACTGGTCAAACATGGATCCGGTAGATTTGACCATTCAGAAAGTCCTGGATGTGATTTGTCACGCTGAACTCTGGTCTGCAAGCCTTTAGCTTCACTCCCTGGTTCCCATTGACCAGTCCAAGCCTGCATCCACGACTGTCCACAACCCATATTGGACTCAGATTCTAGAGCCAGCGTCCAGCCTGTCCAAAGCTTACCACCGTAATACCTTCGCCCGCGAGCCGGAGAGCCCACTTTCCACAGAGGTCCAGTGGGCAGGTTTTGAGGAAACAATGGTCTTTGTCGTGGTGGATCCAGGAGACTGAGGTAATCATGGCTCCTCACGCCTCTGGTCATCAAAGAATTCCACAAGCCTTCCTAGCGCCACAGAAGAATATCACTGCCCAGAATCTCAAGGCCTGCTTTCTAAGGTGCTTCTCCTTTGTCGCCATCATAGGGGCACGTCCTCAAGAAGAGTTCCCTCTTCAACCCTGCCTTGTATTAGCCTGCACAGGTTTCCTGTTTTGACCGATGTCCAGACCCCAGACTATCCATACTTAGCCATTCAACCCGCCTGAGGATTCCATCTTGGAACCTGTCCACACCACTGCTCTATTGTTCTGTTTCCAGCTCTAGTGTTCCAACGTCAACCGTACCCAAACTACAAGACGAGCCCTGCAAGTTTGACTTCAGTTAAAGAATGCTTCTTGCATCAATGCAAACATGGGGCACGGTGAAACTTCTAGCATGAAAGTCTTTGTTTAGCAAATCTCTGCTGTCCTGGAAGCATTTTTTGTTAATAATATATATAATTTTAGGTATAAGAACCTTGTGAAACCCGTTTGGGAAATCCTCCTTGTGAAATAATGCAACATAACATTTTGCACGGCTGAAGACCACAAGACGTGAAAAATGTGAAACTTTCAAACATACCCAAAGAAAATATTGAAGGACTTATGACAAAACAAATGCATTAAGTATGTTTCAGCCCTTACGGATACACACAATGCATTTTGTGGGAAACGCTGATATGGTTTGTTAGCTTATCAAATCAATTACGCCAGATAACCGGTAAGAGCACTCTTTTGTTTCTCTCAGTGGAACGGAGGGGAACAAAGGACAGTAGTTTTGGTCTGGACATCCGGCCCTTTGCTTGCATATAGATGTGTCTATATTCATGCACATTTAGCAGCTGTCAAAAGACAATTTGAATATGTGTTACACTTCTGAAAGATTATATGTGCTCCTAACCCGATGGCACACAAATCAGGTGACATTGCACAAAACCTTTGCTCGTATCCGGCCCAGTCGCACTATACTGGTAGACGTTCTAATAGGTATAAACAAATGTTACACCTCCAAGTCTAGAGCGAGTGCATCTGCAGAGGCGCTGAAGATATCGTGATAAGACTCATCTCATCACAAAGTCACATAGAACAAAGCAGGTGCAACCAGCAAACAGGAACTGGTTGTGTTTAATTTACCACAAAGCAGGTTTGCCTCCGCCGGTTCTCATCAGTGCGAAGTAGGTGGGTAGATACTTCCCGAGGGAAATTCAAGGTCCCCAGTAGCTTACAGACAACACACGCAACATACACATGCAACATAAAAAGGATGATAAAAGAACAAAAAAGAATCCACATGAATGTAAACAGGAATGGACTGACCTTGTGGTTTAGTGGCATTTTAAGGTGCACCAGGAGACAGTTTGGGGGATGGAGGGAGGGGGTGTGCAGAAAGGCTGATATACCCAGCAGACAATCAGCAACAAACTTTTTATAAGTAAGTAAGTGTTGGTGGAAGTGTTTTGGTCAATGCCATCATGTCGACTTGTAGTAATTCTCTCACCTGATGCATTAAAGGTTGTGTGTCATCAGCTTGGGTCGAATCTCCTAAGTGATCAAATATTTTCATTTCTTAAATAGCTCATATTTTCCCGTATATGACGAGACAACGAAGGCAAGAGAAAGTATTAATCAGTGGTGTTTTCTCAATCCACAGTATCATCAAAGCTTGTTGCCTTTGTGGCTCTAAACTCAATTAAAGTTATGCTCTGCCTTTAAGTTATGCGATGGCCTTTCCTTACAAATGCATGCACGTCACGTCTTCTCTCGTAATCCCACTCAATCAATCAAGTTACAGAGAGCAAGAACAGGCGTCTGGAGTGCTGAGTGGGATTGTCAGTGCAGCATCAAAATGATATTGAGGCTGTACATTCAAGAGAAAATAGTTGCCTAATGTTGCTTAACAAAAGAAGAACATCCAACTATATAATCATAATTGAAATTAAAATCATATTAAATATATATCAAATTAATAAGTAATTAAATATTACTGAATTTGGTCGAATTAACTTATTTATTGACAAAATTACGCGACAATGGCTTTTTATTAGGACAAGTAGTAAATAGAACAAAAATGAAATCAGGTTTACCGTGACTGTAGATATTTTAATTGTGATTTTATCACACTAACATACTTATTGACAACTTATTGACAAGGTCCTCCCTTGTTTGTTTGCAGAATACTTGGAGGTCTTTATTTTCCTATATGCAATAATAACCAGTATTGATTGAATAACATAATAATATAATAATATATCGATTGATTACATAAAAATTGGAGCACCCTTGGCCAGCTCGTATCCGAGGTTGACCAAATAATTGCATCAACATTGCTTTAAAATTGTGCAAAATTGATTAAACATTTAATACAAAGTTCACATTCATCACGGCAGAATCAGTTATAAGCGTTGTGTTCTCGTTTTTCCACAATATTTTGTCAACATCATAAAGTCATACAGCTGCTTCTTACATACAGGCCTTTAAGTCCAAAGTCGGACTCCACCAAGTCTTTGCTACCCCACCTACCAGTTGTTCAGCGTTATCATAGGATGTACATTCGATATTCGATATAGATACTCTGACCCGTACTTCTGATTGTAGACTGAGGATTGTTGGAGGTGAGCCTCTTTCCTGCTCCCATTTATCTTTCTTTCACCTCTCCATGCACCCCTCCTCCCTCTCTCTCCCGCTGTAATGTGTCAGCTGTTCCCTGCAGGCAGGGCTCTCTGACTGAGTGCCTGCTCTGTTATGGGTTCATTGGGCTGGTATGCAGCAGGAATCTTTGGATCAAGGTAATTTCACACTGTTCAACTTTTTCCCAGGCTGTTAAGCTTCCCTTTACCTTTGTGCCACTCAGAGAGCGAGATAGGGAGCGACACATGTAGCCGTTAAAAACACACAGTGGCTCAGAGCTGACGCCAACAGCGTGGTCGGGGGAAAGATGTGAAAGATATGGCCTATAAATTACAGTCCAACACCTCAGTTTCCCAAAAGGATCATATTATTGCTGCCTGATCCCGAGTGGTCGGGAGGTGCACATTCATGTGTGTTGCTGTAATGACGCTACACATCTGCCAGGGGAGGTGTGCTGGGCCCCCTGTATTTGTCTCAATCACTGCATCACCAGTCTGATAATGCACTGCATCAATATCGTCTCTTCTCTCTGGCACGTGTGCGATAGCTTTATTAAGCATCCCGAAGCAGTGCTCCCTGTGTTCGGGGACAGCAGCCAGGTGAGCACCTGACGCAACAGGAAGGAAGCCCTCTATAATTGTTAAAGTAATCTTGCTCTCATCTCGGCTCTGCATGCTTCAGCATCAGACGGGACATCTGGTACCGTCTGCGGGAAACAAGAGCAACAGTAGCATCACTTAATGTACACAGTTGCAGAGAGCTGATATGTGCTCAGGTGTGTGATGGTTTTGCGGTTTATTTTGGATTACTAAGGTTATTTTGGTAACCATATGGTTAGCTATTTTTATGTCTGCACACCTCTCCATCTGTTTGGCTGACACCCTTTCATTTGTTCATTATCAGGAATGGTATTATAAGGTTACGCACGGGATGCACGTGCAGCCGTGTTCTTCATGTCATCCTGTAAACCTCATCCGTGGTGTCGATTTTAATCAATAATGCATGACAAGATTAGTGTTGTTTTGTGTTTGGTGCCCTCATTCCAATGCAAGTAGGTTTAGACGCCCGCTCGTAAGATCTCTTTGACCTCAAGTCCAGCGTGTTTTAGTCTGAGCTTGTTGTGATACCAGGTGGAAGTCCTCAGGATGTTGATCCTCCCAAAACGACCAACAGACACAATTTTCAAACAATCCTGAGAGGTTTTTTTTTTGTACAAAAATGTAGTTGTGGCACCAAGGCCTCAGCTTGGTTAACAATGCCTTTGTTCTCTGCGTGCATAGCGAAAAGAAGGGAGAGCAATAGGCTGCAACTTTGGTGTGGTATCAGCAAGCAGCTGTTGCATGAGTGACAAAGTCAAGGGCTAGCGATATGAACATGGGAAAATCCTGGAGGAGCTGGAGGTGAAGAGACAGCAGCAGCAGCTGAGCCACTGCACTGCTCTGTGCAGAGACAGGCCGCCCTCATTGTTGCTGAAATGTGAGAAACTGAAATCCCAGCAGCTTTTCTCTCATTTAGGGCAAAGAAATATTGACATTATCGAGCCAGCATTGTTTAAAAGGCACCTCTCTATCTGGCTCGTTTAGCTGCACGTTTGATGGCTAAAAGGTTGTTGGTGGAGTTTAATAGAGGGGGTCAAGCATGTGAAAGAGGGGTGGGATGGAGGAAGGGATGAAGGAATGGGGTGGAGGGGAAGAAGGAGAAAGGTAAATCAATACCAGACGGTGTGTTTCTTGTGTTAACTGAAGGTTTGGCCAGAGTTACCAGACCTGATTGTTCCAGTGACGCACCTTCCCCAACACCCACGTGGTGCAGAGCGTGTCAGTCGACAAGCTAATCGCTAATGTTTCTGAAGGACTGAGATTTATTAAAAGGTGAATCGTACATTTATAAAGCGCCTTTCTTACTTAACTTGAATCAAAGTGCTTTATAATGTTGCTGCAATCACCCATTCACACACTTGTTCAAACATCGTTGTGGCTGCCGTGCTGCGCCACCACAAGCCGCTAACACATTCATACACTGATGACGCAGCTTCGGGAGCAATCAGGGGTCCGGTGTCCTGCCGCTTCACCTCCTGAGCCCTGTCGCAGCAATACAAGGCTGCTTCTGGTCGTCAACCATGCTCTCACTTTGCATCTTCAGCCTTCCCCTGATTACATGTGAAAATATATGACTCACATAAGCGACATGAGCAACATATTTCTCAATTCGATTTTTCCCAGAGGTGGTTGTGAAAACCAAAGATGCGTGTGTCACTGTAACAGCACCGACATATACAATCGTGTGGTTCTACTGCCATTAAATGTAATTCAGTGTGTCTCATAGTCTCACAGCTGCAGAGGAGGAGGAGGAAACGATGAAGGCATCCACATATGTGATGGGAGCATTATTACTAAGTCCTTCGATGACGAATGTTGTCCGACTACTTGTCTGTGGGGCACCGCTGCTGCAGTTACTCCTCGGCCACAAAGGCATTTGTGTCGATGCATTTTATATCGCAGTTAGTCAGATCCTAAAATGTACAAGTGGTCCGGTCAGCAGTCGGCTGGTTTTCTTTGAAAGTGCTACCCAACATGGCGGCACACTTTATTACACAACTTCTTATTGCTGAATAAGTTGTTGAGTTCCTGTTTGATGACAACAAGGACACAGGACGAGCTGGTTTGTCCCCCTGAGACATGCATTAATGAGCCACCCTGGTGATTAAAGCCCTGTTGTTGAGGTAATGTGCATGTGAAGTGAAGGGGACTGAGTTAACAGTGTTCTAGTTTCTGAACACAATTCTGATGTGCACAAGCAGTTGATGGTTTTATTGTCACTTCCTGATGGTCGATGGAAACTGACCAAGAGAGGTTGTGTTTGTCCCTCCTGGGTCTGATGAGCAAACCTCAACGTTTCGTCGATCTCAGCGGTGGCACATCTCAACATGTGGACATCCTGCATGAGAACACTGTGTGTGTTTCGTGGGTGAAGACTAATCCAGGACGTTTGGTTGTTTAGAGTCTGATTTCAGTGACAACTTGAAATCGTGTAGGAGCGGGAGGCAGCGAAGTACTGACATGAATGTCTCCTCTTCACCAATGTGTTGTGTTTTCAAACTGTTCGGTTGGTGAACAGGTTTTCCAGTTACACTTTGCATGAAGGCTGCTGTTGTTTTCATCATGGATGAGTAACTTGTTCGACATTGTTGTTGCTTTGCACACACATCTGCAGTTATTCAACCGGAGAAAAACACGGCGAGATCGGGGAATTGTGGGCACGCCGGACAGATGATCCGCATGTATGAGTGATATGTTAGTGAGTTAACGTGATGAAGAGCTGATGAATGGGCATTATCTGGAAATCATTTTGTCATTGGCAACATTCTGTTTGTGTGTTTAAATGGTTATAACTTGTGTCTCAGTGCTGGTTGTAACGTTCAGGGAACCCATGGTGAGGGTGCTTCTGTTAGATGTTTCCTCCCTCAGATTGTCTTTAAGTCCTCGGAGTCGTGGTCTTCACTCGCCTGAGGCTGGACGTGCCGAGAGATTTAGCTAGCTGATGATCTTTGATGAAGAAGAAAGAGAGGAGGATGCTGTGGTCCTCTCGACTGTCGGAATAAACCGCTTCTGTTTGTTCTGATTGTGTTGTCCCGTTGCGGGTTTGAACGCCTCGTTTGTGACTCCACATGGGGAGAGATAATTTTAAAGGAAAGCTTGCAGCAGAAATTGCATTAAATTTGTCTTTCCTCTTCATATTTCCACATTCTTAAACACGACTTAATGTGTATAGTATTTATATTCCATGGGTAATACATAATATATATTTATAGTGTCTAAACCAAATAGAAATCAAACTGATTTATCATCCACAAAATTAGGAAATGAGGACATTTGAATTTTAAGAACGAAATGTTTCATTTTAGTCGTTTTGTTTTGTCACAAACAATTACATCTGAATTAAATTCAGACAATTCCAGCGAGTTCTTCTGCCGTTCAACAAGAATCCATTATTGGTGGAGAGTTAATAGCATTCTGAAAAACATCCCAAAAATTATTCTGAAGATCTATTGTGACAAAAATGAGGATAACGTGTGTATGAAGAGGTAAAACACAAATGTTTAAAGGTAGAATATTTAGGTTGAACTTTACACAAATCAACAAATATGTCCGGATCAAATCTATTTAATTTATTGTTTCTTTTGCTTAAAAGATCCATTTCAGTGAGATCTTGATAACATGTCAGCAACATTGTTATTTGTATAATTAAATGTAATTTCATGAAGAGTCTTTAGATTGTGTTTGTGTTTTTTATTTCCACATACATGAGGAGATCTTTATATCCAAACAAGTAGACTCATGAAAAGCCTTGTTGGAACCAAAAAGAGAGACAGAAAGAAAGAATTAATTAATTTAACTTTTAGCTTGATGGATGTGAAGCTCAGTAGAGAAACATGAGCAGCAGCTGGACAGGAACTCTGTGCATTATTACATTAAACTGGATTATTTCTGCAGGGATTTTGCTGATAAAAATAAGCTAAAAAGAAGCTTGTTTTACATGGAAAGTGGATGACACAAGGTGCTGACACTTTCACAGAAATAGAAGCTGACAGACTGGATGTGACAGGCAGAGCTGCTTCATCTGTCACCCTGTCTGCTCCCAAACACACTCAGACCTGAGCTGCTGTCGAGTCTGGCAAATTCCCCTCCGACTTTTGTCTCATGTGGGACATTTTTTATCAGCGTCATTGTGTCAATGTCAGTAAATGAAGAAGAAGAACGCAGAGCCACCCTCATCATCGGCATGTACCGGGAGGGGTGTGTGTGTGTGTGTGTCTGTGTGTGTGTGAGTCCCGGTGCTTGAAACACTAAAAGATGCGGTGATGATGAGTCTGTCTGCTGGATTCTCCCTGAAACAAGTGGCCACAGTTTTTCAGTTCTTCAGCCAGTTCTTATTCTTTACACAAAAGCGGGAAACCAAAAAAAAAGTAACTGTTTTTCAGCGCGTTGCTTTGGATATTTATTTATTTTTAATCTTAAATATGACTGAAATAAAACACCAATAAAGGCACATCACCCCCACTGGATTCTAGAAAACACCAGCACCAAAAACAACTGGACTGCTCCTGTTCCCTCTGTTAGATCTTTTATTTCTTTTATTCAAGAAATGTACAAATCAAATCTCCAGAGTTTATAACATGATTTGTCCCGATGGTCCTTTTCTTGCAGTGTGCAGCGCAGAAACGTCACCAAACGTTTCAAACTTCAGTTGTTACAGTTAGTTCACCTCCCCATGAACATTTCCCTGTTAACTACTGTCTTTTCTAACGTGTCTAAGCTGTGTGGTGTGTTCCAGTTCCATTCTGGTGTAGTAATCTAATGCTTCCGGGGACGCGCTGATCTGACTGACGAGCCGCTGCTGGCGTCTCGGTTCCGCCACTGAAGCTGCAAATAATATCCGTCCTGACAAGTGTGTTGAAGCAGCAGCCAGTCTGGATCTGTTGCTTTATTAAAATGAATATAAAACCTCTCCGATAGCCACTTGAAGCTGTCGATGAGAGTTCATCTTCAAACCGGTGAAGTTGCTTCTAACTAAGTTGTCAGTTCACTCATCAGGCGGATTGTTTCACTTTATAAGACTTTCACATTCAGTGTGCAACACATGAGGTTGATGGTGAATCTGGTGCACAAGCTTGTAACTTGGATGAACTTATCGGGAAGACGTCGGAAGTGAACTGTCGACGGCTCTGAGATGCGTAATTGCGCATCCAGTGCGCTGAACCAGTCTGCTGCTGGTGGATGTGGAGAATTTGGACCACCTGCTTTCTGAGCCGCATTACCCCGCCAAGCCACATTTCATCCGCTTCAGTTGCTTCTAAACTTCTTGAAGTTTGTCCATCTCATCAGAAACAATGTAACTCCTGTAGTCGATTAATTGACGTGAATTATTCTGATCATCTTTGCCGATGAAGTCATTTTAATTCGCACAAATATGATCAGTTAAAGTCAAAATATAGGCAGATTTTAACACCTTAATAAACTAGAAATCTGTTCAATCGTGGCAAGCAATGCACAACTGAAAGAATCTGTTAATCAGGCAGAAATGTCTTTTTTCTTATGTTTCCTTAATTCCTACTGGTGACGATGCAAACACTTGTTTCTAAAAGTTCAGGGTTGTTCTGCACATGGAAACTTGTCACATAAGTAAGTTTCTGTTTGTCTGTAAGTTTTTAACACTGAACATTAAGTTAATATACACACGGAGTCGCAGCTTCTCTCATTTCCAAAAGCTGATGCTCGTGTATGATCGGATGTTTCAGCAGCAGCAACATATTTCTTTGGATGAAATTGATAAATGACCACAGCAAGCAGAGAAGAGAGGAAGGTAAATCTGCCCAGTAACAATCGCACAGACTCGGTCGAGCGCCGAGGAACTATTGGCTATGTAAATAGACACGGGGAGGAGGAAACAACTTAGACTGGGAAAAAAAAAAAACTTTAAAGAGACATTTCCCCCACTTTTCTCACAAGCATTGCTGTATAGCCAACAAGCTTGGGATGGAAATTAACAGCTCTAAAGCTCTGAGACTTTACAGTCCGCAGTCTTCCCCTGATGCGCCCAAGTCTCGTTTCATTCACAGCTCCGTCTTTGAAGTTGTCTAAGAATAGGAGAGGGATTAACATATTTACCCATGCAGATTCCCTTTGTGACTTTTGTGAGGCTAAATCATTTGGCAGTCATTTTTTTAATTATCTGCTCAATGACGTGCATTCCCTGCTTAGTTTCCACCTGCTTGTTTTTTCCAGTAAATGATTACAGATCTCATGAAATAAATAGTGATTTATTGCAGGAATCGGTGGTTGATATTTGGGCCCCTGGAAAGCACAAGACGGCTCATATTTGTGTTATCTTTAACTCAAGATTGAGCAAAGCTCGACCCTGCTTCAGGTTTCCTAGAGAGCTATCTCTCACCACAACCTGTGTGTGCAGAAATGTTCGCAGGATACAGTTTTGTGTGTGTGTGTGTGTGTGTTCAAACTCGTCGGTGGTCATCAGCGCAGCTCGATGGCTCAGAGGAAGAAGATTATCATCACAACACTTCTTAAAGGATCAGTTAACCGCATACGAAGAAAAATATTC
>CAAKHC010020033.1:49045-66026 GCA_901007825.1 Macroramphosus scolopax
CTCTCTGCATTCACACACACACACACACACACACACACACACACACACACACACACACACACACACAAACCTCTGGTGGGCCTCTTTAGGAAAGTCCCCAGATGTCAGATAGACGGACGGGGAGGGAGAACAGTGTTGTGAGGTCACCTGGGTTGGTGGCACTGCTGGTGTTTCTCTGTCTCGGGCGCAGCCAAGCAGAGACTAATGTAAGAACAATAATGCTCAACCTCCACACACCCACCAACCTGCGGGGCCACAGGGACCCCTTTGAGTCACAATCACACACTTTGAGCTGATGGGAAGTAGAACAACTGCAATAAAGAGCAGTAAGTGACTGAGTTTAACTGCTCAGGTGTGTCGATATGTGGTCATACTTTGGGTCACATCTTCACCTTGAGTCTTTTTCATTTCCAGTTGTCTCTGAATCTCTCTCTCTCTTTCTCTCTCTCTCTGTGTCATTGTCTGTCCGCTGCAGGAATGGGAACTGGTGGTGTTGGGGAAGTTGAAGTGGAACCTGGCAGCAGTGACACCAAACGACTTCATCGAGCACATTATGAGGAGGCTGCCGCTGCCTGAGGATAAGCTGGCCCTTATACGCAAACACGTGCAGACCTTCATTGCCCTCTGTGCTACAGGTGGGACACGATCAAGCAAGCTGAGACTCGTTTTTCACGAAGCTATGTTGATGTCTTGCATTTTAAACATGATTTTTAATCATTAACTGCGATATTTCATCGAGAAAACGGATCCAACAGATGACAAGAGAAAGTGCAATGTCATCTTTTGTTGCAAGTTATCTCTGCACCAGTTCTACTCAGGGTCCGCTGTGGGCCAGTCATGGTCCGCCGTGATTTAAGTGAGATGCTTCACCTCCAACTTGTAATAGTAAAGCACGTGTCATGGAAGACATTTCAGAAGCGGACTCTGTCGCCTGATGTCCATCATCCGTCGTCTCTGTGTGGTCATGTTTAAAGAGGCATGTCAGTGGCTTCCAGAGCATCCAGTAACACTTCAAAAGCAGTTTGCTGATTGAGGGGCATTCCCATGTCGCACCGGCTCGGGAAAAAGGAATGGACAAGGAGGGGAGGCAGGCGGGCCATTGTCTTTCTGCTCTTGAGGTGAAATGTTCCCTCAAGATCAAACGCCCAGTGAGTCGTGGGAGGGACATGCAGCCTTAAACATGATCTGCAGAAATGGTGAGGTGGAGGGGGGGAGGAGGTGCAGGAGGTAGCAGGGGAGAGAGGACAAGCCAGAGGAGTGTATTGTTTTTGCGCTGCCAATTCTAAGGCATGTCATGTTTTCATATCTCTTTCCCCTACCTCCCTCCATCACTCTTTCTCTTCCCCCTGACTTCTCACGCCTCCCCACCCTACAGCTGGAGGACATGATAGCTTTCCCATGTTGAGATTCTCTACAGGGCACATTTCTTTGGTTTGCGTGTCTTCCAACTCTCCATTCAAGGCCTGCAAAACAAGGCAGGATGCTAACGATGAAAATTACAAAATCAGAACGTTTGGCGCTCCGTTTCCTCACTTTCTGGATGACCCCGGCCACCACCAGCCTCTTTTTCTGCAGGCCTCAAACAGGAATGTGAACTCCTCCCCACCTCCTCCCCCCATGGGAAACAGCTCCTTGTACTGACATCATTCAGAGGAGAGTGTGTATAGTTACATGAATAGATACAAGGGAGGTGACAGGTATTGAAAACATAAAGTGCTAATTGTGCAGTGGATATTACAGGGTGGGAAAGTCACTCTGTGGGTGTTTGAACAAGTTAGTTCCTGTGTCGGGATCCGAGTCTTACTTATTTAATATTTCTCCTCGTTCGTCTCCTGGTCCTTCGCCCCCGTCTTGTTATCTGTCTTCCTCTTTCTGTCTCACCCACATGTCTTGCCCTCTATTGGGTGCCAGTGGATTCATGTGTGGAATGACAGTGTTGTCAGTGATCAGACCGATTCCCAAAGCAACATTGTGAAAGACCGCAAATGCACTTTGTCCTTAACTGCTTCATTGAGGCAGTGGAAATAAATTTACGAGTCCGCCGGAGTCGGTTTCCTGACTTTTCTGGAGATAGTTCTGGATTAGCAACAGGCCATTTATCTGTGTATGCACTCCTCAGACTTGTATCCAGGCAAACAGAGAGTGGGGGCAAGACAGATAAAGAGAGCGCGCGAGTAAGTCAACAATTCGGTGCATCTGAAGATCTCTGGGAATTCGAAACCCCATTTGTGGAGCGTTCCCAGACGTAAATCTTGAGTTATCTGGTGAGAATCCTCCTTGAGACATCCTTCTGAGCAGAGCCGAGAAGGTAAAGACGCGGCAGAAGGAGGAGGGATTTACATTTGCAAGACAGTTGACAACGGGTCACCTGTGGCCTTCCTATTTCATACAGTCTCATTCAACTCACTGCCCGCCGCGACTCCCACCGCCGCTGCTCCTCCACTGAAAAAGAAAACATGCATAAAACCACGGCTCTCTGTTTTCAAGGGAACAAGAAAGAAGAGGAGAAGTGGAGAATAAGGCCTCTCATTTCTAATGGCTCCTCTCTTTTGATGAAACAGTTCCGTTCAGGCCACTCGGTGGGATTTTGTCAGGTGGCGCAGGCTGGCTCTGTATTAATTAATAACACTGGCTGGTCCATTCAGGGCTATGCAAATGGCTCGGGGGGCTCAACTAGAGGCTGGGAGAGGGGAGACAAAAGGCCTGGCCCTTACATTTCATATGCAGAGCCATGCGAGGGTCAGCACTGCGGGGCCACTTGATAGGAAACACCGGCGTTTCCCTCAGGCAAGCAGCCGCATAATAGCCCAGAAACAAGCTCATTAAGGGAGATTATGAACCTCCATTCCAACACACAGACACCAAGCACTCCTAGCTTCCTCTTCTTTTCTTATTCAATTGAGGTAAAGTGGGAGAATGGACGGAGTGCATGGGGCAGACAGATGCACCCTAAACTGTCTGCTGCGGTTATTGAGCTCTGTCTTCATCCCGTATTGGCAGGGATTACGGCGGATTTTTTAATACCCTCGCTGTAATGGCATGCATGGAATGGTGACAATGGTCATAGATGTTGATCAAAAGATAAATCTGGAGAACGGCCAACAGCGCCGTCCAACAGAGGGAGTCAATTGTCCCGGAGGACACAATGACATTTTTCGCTACAAGTTTGGATGTAAATAAGAAGCGGTTGAAGTAACCGATCTGATCGCTACGAATAGTATTTGATTCCTTTTTTTTTTGTTGGTTGTGGTGAAGCATCTTTGGACTGTGAAGTCACTTGATCATTAACTGGTTAGTTTCTCAGAAGGAAACTAATGATTCACTAGCAAACAGTCATGAGAGGTGTCGGTCTTTGCCGCATGGGCTCCCTTTCCCTCATTTATAATGTCTCTTATAACAATAACGTCGCGCCAAAGAAGCCGTGGGATGACACGAGTCCCCTTTCTGTGCAACGTACTGCCATCCACGTCCGTTTAACGGTGTATTTGTGGAGAGAAAAAGTGACAGCTGTTGCCTGGATCAGGACGTATTTACTTTGTACAATGCAGTATTATGTAGTACTATAGCAAAGTACTATAGAGAACGAGTGGATCTATTCAAAGATTCTTTTGAGCTAGACAAAGTTTGTCTCTTAAGGTGTTCCCATGTTCTGCACTGCTTTTATACCTCAGATTCCGGAGGCCTTTCATCTATACAGCAAGAGACAAGCCGTTGGAAACATGTCCATTTTTATGCATCAGTGCCCACTCAAATATTTTAAGATGATTCATAAGCCCTCTCCCTGCATGGCTGTTATAGTTTACTCGTGTCCCGGCTTCCTGTTCGAGTAGTTTTCGCACGAAAGAACGGCTTCCGGGCTCAACCTCTCATTCTGGAAAAGGCATGATTCATCTCAGATGTGGTCAATGAAATGGTCTTTACTGGTGTTTGTTTGGTTAGAAACCTCCTTGTGTTTGATGAGTCAGAGCCCCGAAACAAATTAGGGACCTCCTCCAACGAATTATAATCTCTCCACCGATGTGAGGAGTCATGTCGGAGCTCCGATGCATCATCGACGGATCGGGCAGGAAAAAGCCTGCTAACCGTTTGCTTCCAAAAAAATGTGACACTCATAGTGAATCATCGAGTGGCATGTCCTGAGGTCTCTCTCTCTCATCTCGCCGGTGCAGTCGAGATCACGCTGGAAATACTGTGGGCAGCTTGAGTCACAACCAGAAAGAGAAGATAGCTGCAAATTTCCAATCATGTTTTTTAAAGCTAAATGTTTACTTTGGAGGTCATGGCGACCACAAACAGATCTTTACATGAAGAAAGTCAATATTAGTGGCAGTGAGTTTGACCTGAACATTGTTATCGTGACATCAGAGGGTTTTTTGGAATATTCAAGTCTCATTGTAGACAGTCCCCAATGTGTGCTCTTCCAGTGTGGACAGAAGCTGAACTCTTCTGCTTCCCCTACCTGGATCCGATCCAAATCTGGATGCTGCTCGACACTGACAGTACCAGCGCCTCCGAGCCGCAGCTGTAACTGCGTATGGAGATGGTGCAGGACTAAAACGAGCAGTCACAGGATGCTACAATTTAGGAGGAATTCTGCTTTCTGGCGTATGAGCTGAAATTCCAGAGTGCAGGGTGCGTGACTCGGAACTATTATTGTTTGTCTCCGGAGTGACAGAACAATAAGTATGCAATATGAAGGATAGCGGTATCAAGGTCATACATCTTAATCAGTGGCTACTCCGCGTGTTACATGTGGAAGAGAATCTCAGGCCCTGCTGGGAAGTTGTTGTTTGTGCATCTCGAGAAGTTGTACAAGGTGTACCGTTGGAGTAGCTCTCCACAGCCCTTATTTTCACTACCAGGCTGTGTTGCTTTAGCGGTGAAGCGTACTATCATGCCAATCCCAAAATGTTAGTTTTTTACCTTAATTAGTCAACAGGCCGTGCGTCCTCGTAATGCTACTCCTTTAATAAACAAGGTCAATAAGCACTACATCTTTTCGAATACAAGAACCTGATTTATAGGGCTGGAAAGGGCCGGGGATTTTTTTTCTTTTTTTTTTTTGGCCGTTGTACAACTTTCCAACTTTAATTAATTTACAAGTTTAATGTGCACACTGTGCATTGCAGCCACCCAGGAGGAGTGGACCATGTAGGGCAGCAGCCTGTGTGACCAGGGGCCTGAGGATGAAGTTTCAGGGGGCAGGAGCACAGTGGAACGGAGACGAGGGGGACACAGGGAGGAGAAAGGGCTATTGAAGGGGGTGAGAGGCGTGCGGGGCCAGGCCAGCCAGCCACCGCTCACAGGGAGCTTTCCATCGCAGGCGTCCCCACTCAGCTACATACACTGTTTATCGTCAACATGAATATAAATGAGATCCTCCTAAAATACGGCCATTCTTCCCCACCGAATGCAGCAGCCACCAGGCCGGAGTGTCAGCCCGCATCGGCTGCATGCGCGTGTCCTTGTTCTGCTACAGACCTGTCTTGTCTTGAGTGCGAAAAATCAGCTTGCTGCCCACTGCTCGCCACTCAGCTCTCCCACAAACCCACGTCTGTGCTGCATGTGTGTCGCTCTGTGTCCGCGTCTGAAAAGCACGCAGGCATTGGTTGCATTGTTTCCTGCCTTTGCCTCTGAGCCGTCTGTCTGTCAGTCCGTGCTCACTGCACACTTACAGTAAATCCATGTATGTCTTTGTCCTCTTACCCCTCTGTAGAAAGTTGTGCTATTACAGCAGTGATGTAATGCTGAGGGGCTTTGTGTGCTCTTTCCTCTTGGCTTGAGGTAGCCTTTAATAAATCACCCCTTGGCAGAGGCCCAGTGGCTAACACAGGGGTGTATAATAAGTTCATTTATTTGTCAACACTGAGCCCACAAGATGAGAAAGCGCCTGGCTGTGCATGTTAAAAAGGCAGTGAGGGGCTGCCTTTACAGCTATCAAAGGGCCTACCTCTTTGATTCCAGATGAAAAAAAAGAGAAAGAAGAAAAATCTCCTTCAGAGCCATCGCACACAGTTTGCTTTGCAATTGAATATGTTGATGTGCAGGCTGTTTCTATGACTCCACTGCTCCAGCCCATAGGTGGCCCAGGAACAGAGGCATACTTGTGGGGGGGGGGTTGATGGGAGGCAGGAGGTGAGGGTCGCTGGAGGGCAACTCTTTTCTTCCTCCAAAAACCTCACAAGCGTCTGGACACAGACTTGAGAGTGATGTTCCGCAGAGTTGTCAACCCCCTATCCTCTCCCACTACGCCCACCACCTTCCCTTCTTTTCTCCTTGTTGCCCTGTCGCCATACCCTCCATGCCTCCTTCTTCATCTTCCTCTCCCCGTTGACCCCCTGTCCCCCTATCCAGCCACATGCTTTGTCCGGCCTGTCTCCCTGAATTGGTATCAGCACAGAGGGGATGGATGTTGTGTCTCTCAATTGGGTGAAATGAGGTGATGACTCCGGACAATGGAGTCACACTCTTCTGCCTTCCCTCTCGCCGGCCCGCCACTCTATTAATATGCTAAAAGATAGGAGGGCCGCCAATGCAAACCGCTGCCTGTTGTAGCAACAAAGACTGGGGCATGTGTGCCATTCACTGGCCCCATCTAAGCATCTACGGAGGCCATGTGTTGTCCAAAAAGAAAGGTAGAAGTTGAGCAAGACATAAAGGGAGAATAGAGAAAGGAGTGAGAGTGTGTGTGTGTGTGTGTGTGTGTCTTTTTGCGTGTGTGTTTGTTTCTCTCTCTCTCTCTCTCTCTCTCTCTCTCTCTCTCTCTCTCTCTCTCTCTCTCTCTCTCTCTCTCTCTCTCTCTCTCTCCCTCCCTCTCTCTATGCCAGTTGCCTTGCCTTTTCGGGCTTCTGGCCCGTTCACAAGCTGTCTCATTTGCATTATGAATGACAGTGAGGGGAGCTAACAAGGTTATTGGTCTTTGAGACGCACGCCTGTGACCACACGTGGAAAAAAGGACCTACAGCAGTGAGCATTGGCAGAGGCACTGAGCCTCTTTATTCCTCCCTTTCCAAGCGCTATGGGGCTTTTTCAGCGAGCACACGATTTACTCAGGAGATGGAAGAAAAGGGGCCGGGCTGGGGAAAGGGGGACCGGGGTGGGGAGTGGGTGAGGGTGGTTGCTTTTCAGCTCCTTTACAAGCCAAGTGAACCCTCATTATCCAGGCCCCTGGTCATTAGTGAGCACTACGTTCAGACCTGGTGCAATAGAGGGATTATTTATTAGCTGACTGCTAGATTACCGAATCATATTGTCTCTGGCAGGGACACGTCTGCACCTTTTGGTGGAGCGTATGAATTAAAATCTGAAATTAGGAGCTGCGTCAGCTGAATAAAGAACCGACTGGTGATTCTGTATTAATTCATCCACTGAACTAAAGGTTTTAATTCCTCGCATGGCGAAACAATAAATTCTTTGTCATCTTCCTGTAATATGATATCATTAGCAAACTAAAAGGGGCTCTCACTCTTTTGCTATGTTAGACACAAAAGCCCCAAAATTGAAAGGATTCTTCCCTCCAGCCCTCCAACAACTTCAGTACAAAAATCCTCCTGGTAGTTTTTGTTAATCCCGCTGACAGACGGACAAACTAACTAACTAACAGGCTCCACTGCGGAGGAGGTAAGAACCATTGAGGACACGTTGACTCAATTAGTATTTCTTCCTCTAACAGATTTCAGATTCGCCATGTACCCTCCATCCATGATTGCCACAGGAAGTGTGGGGGCGGCGATCTGCGGCCTACAGCTGGATTCAGCGGACCAGTCACAGTGGGGTGACAGTCTGACAGATCTGCTGGCCAAGATCACAAACACAGAAGTGGTGAGTTTGATTTACACCCCTGTCACACCCACAACACTCATTATAGCTTGATTGGACTGATCGCACGTCATCTCAATATGATATCGTACTTAATGCATGAGGAGTAGTAAATGCTGCAGACTTTAGTAATCACAATTATCTCACTAAAGCTGTGGTTTAATGTGGAATCAGCTGCCGCGGCCGCTGGCGATGTGCTTGTTGAGGTTGTGTGTTTGCAACAGAGAGACGCTTTTTGGCGTCCTAACAAGGAAGACGCCAAAAATAGACCCATGTAAACCCATTTTTAGTGTCTCTGCTGTCTGTCGTACACTTGACTGGACTCTAAGGTAGCTCGTGGCAGGTTTCTTTTCCTTTCCGTCAGGCCGGTCGGGCTTCCCAGGGATATAAAGAATCATCTAAATCGAGCCAGGATGAGAGCATATACAGTATGCTCTGTCGCTGACAGGAATGCTGTCTGGGTACAGTGAATGTTGCGGTGGTGGGTGAGATGAGTCCAAAAACAGGCAGGGCCTCTACTGGCTCTAAGATGCCTGGCATTCATCACAGATAGGCTTCAGCTTGCTACAGCTGCTGAAGCAAGTGTGAGTAGGTGGGCAGAACTACATAGTGTAAGGAGAGTGGGACTGATAGATGAGTGAAGTTAAACTTTATTGTATTAGTGGTGCAACAAGTGTAGGACAAACCCTGCCTCTGAACCCACCGAATGATGCATGATGGGAAAGGTTTTTGCATCGTACTGACTGGCTGAATTTAAAGAGTTCATGTGTGCACACTGCACAGGGAGCATATCAAGGTGTGTGACACCGATTCCAGGCTTCAGCCCGGGTATGTTAAATCCTGTCCCAAAAGGAGGCAAAGGAGGAGGAGGTGGAAGATCTCGACAACCAGCCCTCTCTGGTCTCCTCCTATGGTTCATAATGCATCACTGCTGGAAAGCATGGCTCCCTCTGGTGCGTGCTGTGTGAAGTCTCGCTCAGCAGCTGAGGAAAAACAAATAGCTAGCCTCAGCAGCACAGGACCTCAGTGTGTTTAGACTGCAGGGTCTTAGACTTGAGGGAATTAGGTTGCTCTGTGTCTCTATGATCAGCTCCTCACATTCCTGGATCCAGACAAGCCATGGCTCGCAGTAAACACGGGAGGCAAAGCAAAGGGCACCGTTCCTAATGCAACATACATGAGGGGCTTTAGTGTAAACTGCGAAAAAAGCCGGCCAAAAGTAAACAGGTTGAGTATATATTGGTTTATAACTACTCAAGCACTTATATCAGACATGTTCACCACTTGTGATACAACATGAAAGACACCTCTTTCAATTGGTGATCATTGCCCGTCTTTCTAACATATCACCCAAAAGCAAAACCACTTCATACGTCAATTGAACACCCAGGGGTCAAATAACCCTCGATTTGGATCGCAGTAGTCAGGGTGGTACTTTAAAACCAGAGTCTAAACGTGTACACATATACTATATTTGGCAGTGGAGAGGCTCAGCAAGATAGTAGAGCGGCCAGCGTCCCCCTTGCCAGCGAACTAAATGGCCAGGCAAAATATTAAGGGATAGAAAGTCTCGCCTTACTTTGCAGCTGCTGCTGCCAATAGCATCATAGCCAAGGTTACTCCTCTGGCAACCTGCTGGCATCTGCGGTATCCAGGGACTGTGCTGCTCTAGTGGCAATGTGACAGCATTGAGTCACCACCTCGGGTCATTGGAATAATGTGTGTCACCACGCGTACACCTGGTGCGGCCCGGTGGGACCGTGTGCACCGCTCAGGAGACGGGGTGGAGGGCCCGGATGGAGACGTGATGTTCAGAGGGAAGTAGATCCGTGGTGGTTGCTCAGTTCATCTATAGTGAGAGTGAAACGGCTTGAATACAACACACCATTCAGATAAAAGGACCTCAGGGTAAGTGTGAGGAGCTGCTGATTATTCTTGAATGATTCAAACAGGATATCGAGGTTAAAGAGGCACAAGACCATCACTTCCTCAATTCTACCATTTTGACACTCGTTTTCTGTGATTCATCTTTTTTCTCGGTCAGGCTCATAAACACGTCGACCCCGGAAACACATTTTCCTATTTCTCTCTTTCTTCCTGTTTTCAAGTCTCTTTTTTATCTCTATGGGTTTTTTTCAATATGGCCAAACGATCACGGAGATGGTTTCATACACGTTGCACAATGGCTGGTTGTGAAACGCTTTTTTTTGGGGGAATTCAACAGTTACTAAAAATATTGCAACAATTACTTGATCGAATGCAGGTTAAAGAAACAGAAGTGTCTTATTTTCTATTGTTACTTGAGGAAACTCAAATCACGTGCTGACTCCTTTATTTCCAGTCTCAGCCCTGCGGGTGTTTTTGTTTTAAGATATCTACAATACGCGGTGTGTGTGTCACCAGTGTGTGTGTGTGTGTTTCCGCTTTATGACCTCCAAGTCCTCCCAGAGAAGCTAACACTGTCTTGTGTGGTACAGCTCGCAGTTAAGACACATTCCAGAGTTTGTCCCTTTTGGTTTTGACTGTCTGCATTACTTCCCCCTGCCGCCAGTGTCACAAAGGCTGCCGAAGGAATAATGTGCATTACTTGACAGGAAGACAGATCGTTGCAACATGATGTAGGTCTGAGGTGGGACAGATGGAGGATCCGCCTCGGTCATGTGTTCTCCAGGTTTAAGGCTGTGAGAGACGTCGCTTCAGTGGAGCACTGCACCTCCCATGGCTGACACAGTCGGTGCTGCTGGCCTCCTCAGTATCTAAGTACCTCGAGCTTGAAAACAGTATTGATGTTTCCAGTAGTCACAGATTGAAGTCATTAAAGTTTCTCAAATAAAGCCCATGGGGCTTGGCATGGGATTTGAATTGCCGCTCTAGAGGGCTGCAGAGACAGGGGAGAATGTCTTTTTAGAAGTGAAGGCTTGCATACTTGTGGTAAGACACAGGCAGTTCCTTTACATGTTCTGTGCTTCACTTCATTTTCTCACAGGACAGGAATTGAGATTTTAAGGGTGTGTGTGTGTGTGCGTGCGTGTGTGTGTGTGTGTGTGTGAGCAGCCAACCTCTGGAGGAGATTAAGGGACCGACTCTGGTCGGGTTTCCTCCACGTCAGACCTGTTTCTTAGGGAAACGTTCCCAACCCACATCAATCCAGCCTCCCCAACGTCAAATCAGTCCTCATCGTTTGTAACGCAAGAAAACTCACCTAATCACCAGTAGCTGCTGCAGACCTCAAAATTAAGATGTGAAGGCAGAAATTACTTCAAACGGTTTTTCAGCAAAACCAAACATTGTCTCTAATTTTGTGTTTAGTTTTGAAAGCAGGGTTGGAATTCAGAAACATCTTGTGTGTCCTCCTGACATCATGAGTCATGTTTCACCCTGTAATATGTCGTGCTGCTCGACCTTTAACATCGTGACCTCTTGTCACTGAGCCGTGCCGGGTCTCCCAAAGAGCAATACAGATATCAGTAAAGTCTCAATTCCCACTTCTTCAAGGCCTAGCGGCACCCGAAACTATAACACAGGCCCGAACTGTGGCTCATCAGGTTTAAATTAGCCGAACATTTCTGAACACTTTCACCCGTCCCTCCAGCCGTTCTCAGCCGGGTCTCCCACAGACGCCTGGTTCTTATGCATGTTTGTGCGTGAGATGAGCTGCAAGGAAGCAACTTGTCCTCGGTTGTGTTGCAGTATTTAACCACCAGAGAGCATTATTGACTTTGTTAGCTCGTTCAGATGGGAGCTCTCCAAGTACTGTGGGGTATTGCAGTAATGTGCCCCCCCTGCTCTTTCCTGTTTCTCAACATAGAGCTATGATGCTTCTGCTAACAATCTATTCAGCGCTCCTCTGACCCATCCCACCTACCCTCTCCTCCTGCGCTGTGCTGTCCCTCCTGTCAACCATCCTTCAGGGACGGATATGAGGGCTCAGTGCTGCTGAGAGGCTCCTTTCCCAGGTGGATTCTCAGATTGCAGCAGCAGCCTTTGATGGTGAAAGGCGAGCCGGCCAGGTCTCACATTGATCCCCTGCAGGCAGGCAGGCACAAGGACTGGCTCTCGTTAAAAAGGCACCACCTTTGTGTTCCCACAGGAGGTGGATGTAATTAACATAGCTTTAGTACTACCTGTGTTTTCAGCCGCTGTTGTCAAGGCTACTTCTGTTTGGGTTTTCTGTGTGCTTGGGAATGTCGGAAGGCGGTGGGATCGGTGGTTGGATGGACGGGGGAAGCAGTGGGGTGCGTGCACAGGTGTGTGTGTGTGTGCTTACGTGTGTGCGCACACTTTAGCACTATAGGGGTGGGGTTCAGTGCACAACCCTGGTGGGCTGATGTAATGCTCGGTTGTGGTCCGTGTCTGTGCTCAGCCTTGGCGGTAGCCGGAGCTGCTAGGAAGCCAGAGGTCATTTCAAACGCCTGGTGTACAGCGGCCCTGTTGCTCATACACTGTGGCTCAGATCGCTGTTGTTACTCACAATGATGTCGTGTCACTTGGCAACGCCGGCACTTTTTTCTCTTGACCGGAGGATGAAAATCAAACAGGAACAAACAACCTTCTAGATAATAAAGGGCAGATTAGTGACTGTGACAGCAGCCGTTCTACTCACCTGTAATAAAAAAAGATGACTTAATCCCATGTAAAACCCCAATCCTTGTAGTCTTAGTGTCTTCAAGGGATGATGAGGTCATTCATGTCTTCAGATGGGTTTCAGATGAGGTTTGATTACTGCTCAACTATGTAGATGATGACTTTGAAAAGTCCAGTTAAGTTTTGCTCGCTTAAAGTGGAGTTGAAAGAAATGTGCTGTCCTCCTAATAGGCGGTTATAAAGAATATATTTCTACAGCTCACTCTCTCTCTCTCTCTTGTTGCATTGCAGGATGTTCTCAAAGAGTGCCAGGAGCAGATCGAGCGTGTGTTGGCGAGCAGCCTGCGCGAGGGGCGGCAGCAGCAGCAGCAGCAGCAGCAGACACAGAGAGGTCCCAGCAGTAAAGGCCTGGACGAGCTGGATCAATCCTCCACCCCAACAGATGTCCGCGACGTCAACTTGTGAACCGACAGAGGGCATCATTGAACAGGATTTACAAAAAAAAAAGAATCATGAAAAAAAACTCAACTTTCTTAAAAGCAGAAAAAAAAGAACAAAAAAATGTTAAAAACACAAGCCCTTTAAAAGAAAAAGAACAATGCTTGCTAGTTTTTTTGTAGATTTTCTGTTCTTAAAGTCAAAAAAAAGACCTGCCCATGAAAAATAGATTTTCTATGACGTTCGAGTCTGAAAGCAACTAATTTGGAGCAAAATGAAGCTCTGTGGTGCCTTGGATATACAGAAGGGAAGCCAATTATATTTGCATTCTGCCTTTGATTGTATAGTTTGATCTTTAAGTTATCTCTTAACCATAGCTTGATAATGAGGCTCTTAAGGCAGAAGTTGTGGAAACCATTAAGAAGTTGAATACATGGGATCACAGTATGGGCTTAGGTTTTTTCTCTGTTTTGATTTATGTGCATATTATCACTATTACATTCGTGACTGGTCTAAGAGAGGTTCTGTGTTCAAGCTCCTTGACCATCAGAAGGTCCGCTTGTGTTGAGGATGAGCGAGAACAGAGGAAGCCTCGAGAACAGTATGCTGAAAGTTGGTGGGTCCCAGTTCCAGGAAGGAGACGGGATTATATTAATTATTAGTAGTATTAGTAATTGTTATTATTATTAATATTATTATCGGTCATATTTTGGAACTGAGTAGTCGAGTTCAATAAGCTCCTTTTGTCAGGCTGCTTGTGTGTGTCAGTTTGTGGGTGCTGTGCCTCTATGTGTGTGTGTGTGCATGTTGGTGTACCGTATGTGTGTGTGTGTGTGTGTGGTCTGAATGCTACATGAGATCCTGTTTCTAGATTAGCAGTGAACATTTTAAGGCGCGAGGCACTTGAGCAAAGTCGTAGACTTTTGATGTTATAAAAAGACTATGGAGCAAAGCCGAGGCGACACTTGCGTTGTCGATCAGTATACCCGGGCATCTACGCTGTATCACTGCCCTCATGCATTAACAGTCTATCATGGTTCACTGTCGGCCATCAATAAACTCACGTGCATAGACTATGAACGAGAAAGGAAACGAGTTCATGAAAGAGGGTGTGGTGAAGGAACTTTCACTTGGAGCCCCTTATCTTCGTAAGAGCGTTTTTCCTGAGGTTCTTTCCCCCTCAGCTTCAGAGGGCATGTGAGCTGTTTGTTTATTACTGCCATTCTGTTAATGAAATATTACCGGATACCTTTTCACATGGTGTTACAATTTGGTGTTTCCTTAGTTGGGAAAGTCTGGACTGAGGAGTAATGACCTCTCACATGTGCACATGTTTAGCACTTGAGAGAACCAGAGAGGACAACGCCTTGAGGGATGTAAGGTAATGCTTTTTAAAGTCTGGAGGACGTAACGCTCCTCTGTATCAAGTAGCAGGGAGAGAACAGTGGGCGGAGGGGAACGAGTCAGAAGGAGAGGAACAGTTAGCAACTAAGAAGACACTGTGCATCTGTGGAAGGGTGCACATGGGTGCGAGGCACAGGGTTGTGGGATGGAGAGGATTCTAGTGGCGTGGGATCATGCTGCTGATGTACAGCCGGTGGCTGGACGAGAATACAGAACAAAAGACACCCAAAGGCCTCTAAATAAAGGTTGGATATCAGAATACTTGGGTGTAATTAACATTAAGTTCTCATTATGGGCGTCTACAATGACACACCTAAGTGAACATGAGGAACTAAGACCTTACGCTGCCAGATCATGTGAGGATGAACTTTTCTTGGTGGCGTTTAGAGGAGTACAAGAGGATAAAATACTGTCAATGCATCTGGAGTCCCACATAGGGGTGTTTTCCCTTCCCCTATATGATTTCAATGGCAAAGCACTTTGAGAACATGCTCCCGAGGAGATAAGTAAAATGAATAGCATTGGGTTGTGATTGGAGGTGAATGGATGTTTTCTATTTTTTCTTGTTAGCCTTTTCTTTGGTTTACTTTGTAGGGCTGGTTTCCCAATCGTCAGACAAACCCTTGTCAAGCAAGAGTCAAATAAAAAAGAGTTTTTCCACAACTTGAGACAAGAGGACATTCCGATTAAAACAAACATTCCTGTTCAAAGCAAAGTGCAAGTTGAATAGAAGCCTGTCCGTTTTATAGAATTTGAACGAATACAAAATGCAGGTCTGAATTTGAAATGCCTTCACAGACAATTCACTAATCCATGGGTTCTGTTTTATTTCCTTTACATTGTCAGACTTTTTTTTTTTTTGTTTACTTGAATCTTTCTTTCTATTTATCTGTATCACAGTCACAGATAAGTCACACAGGGCAGCGACGAACTGCAAGGAAGGGTGGCCATAACATCCAATATTTGCACATGTTCCTCGGAGGGCAATGAGAACAGAGCTTTTGTTGAAAAACACCTTACGTTGTGTGTGTCGCAGCGGTCGTTCAGTTTTTATGGTGCTGGCTTGAAATGTTAGACATTGTGTCGTTCAAGCTATCGTCTGTCAGTCAACACAACAGTCCTCTTTGAGCTTTGCTGCTTCAAATCAATGGCAAAGGGGGTTCATCTGCCCGACAGACACGAGCACAAAACAAGAAACAAATGACTTTTCGTTTTTGTTTTGGTCCAATGGGACACATGGCTTCACCACAGGGGGGCGTCCTCACTTGTGCTTGAGTTGTTCATGACCGTATGTGACATTGCTGAGTTTATGTCTGTCAGACTGAAGAAAATTTTTGGGGATTGTAATATTTTAGTGATGTTTAAAGACACATTTGCCAAAACATCACCTGTTGGATATTTGATGTGACCCCTTTCATGTCGCCTCTGCCGGATGTAAGCTCTCTCCCAAACTTCATGTTTGTGATTTTTCTTTCCTGCAATTTATTGTTGCATGTGCTATATATCGAGACCACGTTTTCAATTTGTGTTTGATATATTTTATGGGGTAACCAGACCCACAAAAGGGGTTTTCTAAGATTTAGAGATACTGTATTCCAAAGTGAAGAGAGGACAGAGCAGGAGGTCTGAAGACATCAAGAAAAAAGTGTCAATATTTTTATTGAGTTATTGTTGTCTTTTTGCGCTGCTAAAAGCTATGAATTTGTTTCATTTATACAAAAAATAACATTACCTAGTTGTGATGTGTCACTTGAGTGTGCTGCTATTTTATAAACATTTGTATTATAATATAATTATTTTACTGCTTAAGAGATAAATTCAGAAAACGAAGTAGATGTGATAGAAGAACATGAAATGAGTATTCGACTGGAAATGTTCTTTGTAAAGTTTGCTTAGATAGCATGTCTCCTTTCCCCCTCTTTTTATCTATTTTGCTCTTTTTCTTCAGTCACATTCTGCATCAGTGGTATTTCCGATACCTCAGGATTACTGGACAAATACAATACATACAAACAAATCTATCATCTATACCTCTGCAGTTAGGAGAGTGTGGAACAGAAAAGAAAAACATAACTTTTGGTTGGAGCAACAACTTGCTCAGTGAAACGGGAAGCAGGAATTGTGCAAGGCTTCCACTTGGACTAAACCTGTACTGGAGGAGGGGAGGGCGTCACGACATTTTCAAGGGGTTTTTAATGCCGTAAATAGTTCAGGCATGTTAATTTTTGCTCATGTTGGTGCTACATCTGACATGTTGTGTGCGAGGGATGGAAAAAAAGCATTCCGATGGCCAAAGTTCTTGCTTTACAGAAGCACAATCACTCTGAATGTTGGTAAATATGGATCCTGTATGTGAGAAAGATACAGTCGGGTCTGAAATCATGTGTATGTGCACCATTGTAACAAACAAATGGGTTGAGTTACACCTGTCAACCATAAATATTGTGATATCTTAAAGTTTCAATGGTGCAGATTTCCCCCTGAGTTGCCCCCGCCCATCCCACCTCCTCCTCTATAACTCATATGTACCTCAACTGTCTGTTGCACAACCTCTGTTCAATAAACTGCTTTAAAGGGTGTGACACCACATCAGCTCACTGCTTTTTCCCACGCTTGTCTTCCTTGTGTGTGTGTGTGTGTGTGTGTGTACGTATACAGCAGAGGGAGGTTTAGCTGCACTACTTGATCACTTGAAAGCTACACAAAGTAATGATGAACATGAGAAAACACGTTTTCA
>CAAKHC010020039.1:15623-106617 GCA_901007825.1 Macroramphosus scolopax
AGTCAGAGCCATTCTCAGGCGTTGAAAGGCAAGTTGAGTACAGACAGAGAGAGAGACAGAGAAAGAGAGAGAGAACGGGAGAGAGAAAGAGAGAGGGAGAGGGAAAGAGGCAGGGAGAGAGAGAGATTGAAGGAGTGGGCACCAGAGAAACCAGTGGACTCACACTCTCAGGTACGAACTTACTGGAGGTCAAACTGCCCCCCCCTCCCTCAGGAAACACTGAGGTGTCTGTTGAAGAACAAAACATTTAATGTAGCCTGTTAGATAGAGATAGAGATCTGTCTTGTGCTATTCAATGCTAAATATAGTTTAAATTGTATACATAAACATGCTACATATGTACAAGGATGATTCATGTTACGATTCATGTTTTGGCTTTTGGCTTATTTATACCAGTTTGGATGAACCACATTGTTTGGGCTTAACATGGAAATAAAAATAACCAACTCTCTCTTTCTGCCAGAGCCAACCACTGAAGTCACTCCGCAGGCTCCTTCACCTCTCCCCTTCTTCCTCAAACCAAGGACAACCTCCTCCTCCTCAAGACCTGCGCTTCCAAGCCACCCTCCCCAACCCCTCTCAGCCCTCCTCCAAAGCGGGCTACCCTGATGTTCGAGGGCACGCAGAGAGCAGGGGGCACTCTGGGGTGAGCAGCTCCGCCCAGGCGAAGAGCCGCAAGCCCAGCTACCCCCTCCCAGGACAGATCGAGTCCAGCTGGCACGTTTCTGCTCTACAGAGAGCAGAGGGTGCTCAGTTCACCCCGGAACAGTTGTGCATCAAACCAGGCCAGAATGGACCCACCTTTACACGTGCCTCCCGCACCAGGATGCCAAACCTCAACGACCTGAAGGAGACCGCGCTGTAAAACTCCCGAACCACACCACCTCCAATATGGCTTCGTCCTGGAAGCATCTACAAGATGCAGACATCGTATTGTAGTTCAAGTTTACATGAAAGCCTATTTCACTGGACAAGTCTTCATTCAGAAACACACTGATCTGTTGATGCTCACGTCTCTGACACAAACACCAGTCGTAGTGCTGTTTAGAGACAGGAAAGGGCCGCTCCCTCTCGGGGTGTCGGCGTAACATCACTGTATGTTGTTCTCCCGCTGCTGAAGCAGGTAAGAATAACGGGATCTTTCCTGTCAAGGAGACACAGCCCATGTGGCCTGTTTGTCGCCATCTTCTGCTCGCAGGACACAACTGCATTGTATCAGACTGCCGCTGTCTCACCGGTGGTCAATAAACTCAAAGGTTTTTCAAGCTCTGATATTTGATAAGAACAACAAAACAAAAAAAAAGATTTATATCAACATAATTTATTGAATATTTATTTGTTTTGAATTCAAGGATATAAGCTATAAATGACACAGTATGTAGGCTATATGTGAATATTATAAGGTAATATAGAATTAAATGTGTAATTGCAAGAGCTTTAGTTTCGACACAAAGAAATTAATAGATATTTAAGTGTTGATAATACGATATGTCACGAGGAAATATTTAATAGTGAATGTCCTTTTTGTTCAATTTGATATGTTATTAACAGGTTTTTCACACTATAATATGTTCTTTTACCCTTTTTCCTGTTTCTTTCATCAAGATGTGAAGAAATGCTGAAAAAAAAGTAATTGCCCAAAGTTCAAAAAAACACTCCGACCATCTATTTCAAATATATATATACATATATTTATTCCACACCCTCCTTACTTCAGTTTTTTGTTGTTTGTTTTTTTACATTTTGGGGCTATTTGTCAACAGGGTTTGGTAGCAAAGCAGCCAGAGTGACTGTTATTTTTTTTTATTTCATTATTCTTCTTTGCATTTGACCCATCCAATGGTAGTGAAAGTGCCATCACACGCACACTCACACACAAACACACACACACACACACTCACACACACCTACACGGAGCGGTAGGCAGCCACTTACCGGCGCCCGGGGAGCAGTTGGGGGTTAGGTGCCTTGCTCAAGGGCACCCAAGCTTTGTGAAGCTCTGTGCAGAAATTGTTATTTCACTTTATGTCCAACGCTTTGTGTCACCACTTTTCAGAAAAAGCCCCATTCTCAGTTCCTCAGTTTATTTGTTTATCAGTAACAACAGCATTCCAGCTCCTTGGTGCCACGGTGTTTTTGTCGTCAGCCTTAGCAACAAATAACAGGCATCGATTCGCTGCTGGTTGCACAGTTTTACTAACTAAGATACGACATCGTAGTCTTTAAGATAGTAGGAGAGCCCTTTATCTCACCTACAACCTTCAAGATCTTAAATCCGCTTATATACTGTTTTATTCTGTCAAGAAATCCCATGAAAAGACAAGAGACAGTGATTATTGACACAACCAACTAACTGCTATCCAACTTGCCTCTGTAGCATTAGCGACCTTTTCTGTCTGTGCCAAAGAGCTCCAAAAATACTGGGTGACATTTTCCTTTCATTATAATGAACACAAGCATTTTATTTATTTATTTTAATTTAGTCCCACATCTCATAAATACTCAAGAGAAGTCAGGAAGTATTTCCCTCTTCAGTGGGAACAAATGAGAGGGAGGAAGAGAGGACGTTCTGGTCTTTTCAAGGGATTTGTTGACATACAGATGATATGGAACGACACCACGCTTATCTTTCAACATGTTTACATTTTTCTGTGCGCATTTTAAACTGTGTTATAAAAACTGTTGTAAATGCATTTTGTAAATCCTTTTTTTCCTATTTGCATTAGTGTTACTTTTAGTTTCAATAGTCATAATCAGGGATGATCTTAATTAACATGTTGCCTACTTTGTTGAACAAAATTAAATTACTATTTGTGGCCTAAGCAAATAATTCAACATAGTTTTCCTGCCAATCTGACCCTTCATCCTTCATTCCTTCCTCCTCTTTTGTGCTTTGGAAGTCTGGAAAGAAGAACAGAAACATCACCGGAGGAACAAATGAAGGACAGGATGGGTGCAAGTTCAAGACGTTAAGGACTAAATAGAGAATTCTGTTGGAATAAATTCATGATTTGCTCCTCACCTGTATAAACGGTGAAAAGACACAAGCAAAAAAAAAAAGAACAATCAAGTGAACCGTCTCAGCTGATTGACAGCAATAACATTGAGAAAGAGACTGATGCAGATTGTAATTCGCCAAATGAGTGGCCAGTGTAATTAGAGCTAAGTATAGCCCAGAGAGGGTTTCCCAGCAGGAGAATATGATTGAAACATGAGAAGTGGCCACATTTAATGTCAAGACATGGCTCGGCAATACAGTTTTTATTTCAATTTGTCCTTGATCACGAACCAGGACGAGTACAAATGCCCATGTTGTGTATTATGGACAATCCAGATTGCTTATGAGTGCAGATGATTTCTGGGTTTGTCTGTCATTAAGGGACAGAGTGATGACAAAGCTTGCCTTGCCAGTGACCCGAAGCCTTACATCAGCTTACCGACTCAACACTTCAGATGGAGATGGAGGCTTCAACCCGCAGCGAGTCACACACAGGATCTGAGACCCGATTTTTTTTGTTCACAAATACAAATGTGATTCCTAAAAACATCAGTTCTTTTTCCCATTAACCTGTTCCCCACTTCTTACAGGGTGTAAATAAATATAATAGAGTGTATCTATACCGACCATTCTACTTTAAAACGATAGGATCTCATAATAAAAGCCAACTGTACATTTTTGAACGCTCATGTGTTTGTTTTATTGCACCAGAAGAAGTAACACATTTTACAATAAGAACAAGCATGATACATACATACATTTCTTTAAATCATGAAATACTTTGACAATACAATAAGAACACATCTCCAGAGTTTTAAAACAAAACCTCTGGGTGCATCCGCTGAGCACCATGGGAAATTCAATTGAAATGTAAAAGCAACAAATCAGGAGGTAATCACAATACAAAACCACATCTGAATATTAGTGAATTGTCCATCCCTCGATCTTTACACAGCACTGATGAGTGGTCGATTTAAAGAGTGCCTGAGGTGATATGATTGTTTACGAACCTAATCAACGTGAAAATAAACATATCTAAAGGAAACGTTGAGTATTATTCTACATCTTTATTATCATCAAGAAACCCCGTGGATTTGTAAACAGTAAGAAAATTGTAGAATATCACCAGCCTTTTACTTAAAGAGAAGTAAGGAGCGACTGACTGACTGAGAATTCCATGTTTACCATAAAATATCAGCCCTAAGAGCATCGCACTGACCTGCCACTCTGGGAAACAGATGATTTGGATCAGCGTGTCTCCAGAGCCGCGTGTACAACCTCCATAGCAACGCTTGCTCTCCCTCTCCAGGACTAATTATTGCTTTGAATTTATGCCATTTCCTTGCAAATGTAACAATCTATTGAGAACTCACCAAATTAAAGCACCCAGTGTGAGACTGGTTTTACAGACAATTGAGAGTGGAGCGAAACGCGAGCTCATTGTGCATATCAAACGAACTAATGCAGTTACACAAAGTACATTTGTTTTAAAAAGCTTTCAAACTGAATATTTTAGTTTCAATTCATGGGTTAACACATGTAGCTGGACGGGGTTAAATCAGGATATGATGACGGACCACACACTGTGACATCGGGGCGTTATGAATAGATTCAGTTTGGGGGAAAGGCCTCAAGGACAGCAGGAGGAGAGGTTTAGGTGCATTTGTTCATGCAGAGCAGCAGCTCCAGGCGCAGAGCGATGCGTGTGTGCCATCCGAGGGGGAGGATGCGAATGTAGCGGGCCACGATGGGCGGCCGCAGGAGGTTCTGCACGGAGGACGAGCGGTCAGAGTTTCCATAGAACACCTGGAGAGAGGAGAGAAAGGCGTGGAGATCAGTGTCTCAACAGCTTGAAAAATGATCACTCCTATTAATATAACTGATAATATGAATACTGATGTGAATGTTGAGCAGCAAGATTGTTTTAATTGTTGATTAATCTGTCAATTTCATACAATTAGAAAAAAGTAGAAATGTTTGTTAGGTGTGTTTCACAGTACAAACTGCTGTCGTTTGAACTGACCCTGTTGTTTCCAGTCTGGTCCTTGTAATAGATCCAGTTGAGTTTTTCATCTGTGCGATACTGGACGCTGTACTTGGTGATCCACTCGTCAGCGTCGCAGCGACCCTGAGTGAGGATCCCTGAAACCACCACCTCCTCCATGAGGTCAATCTGCAGCCACTGACTATTGTCCTGGAACTTGGACAGCCAGGCGCAGCTGCAGGGCGAGCACACAGAAACACACAGAAATGTTTAAGTTAAAGGAGAACAGATCTACAACTGGAGCTGGGTAATAGTCTTTCTCACAGCAGACATGTTGACTTGACATAGAAGGAAAAGGACAGATGTTAGTAACAACATCAACCCTCTGCCTCTTCTGTTGGAGTCATGATAGTGTGGAAGGGAGCCGGTGTGTAAACACAAGAGCAGGATTCTATCAACATGTAAGACTGTTAATTCCACGTCCTCCTGTACCTACCCGAAGCCCTGACTGTTGAGCCTCGCCTTGCTCGGGAGCCATGAGGAGAACCATCCGATGTACTGGTCCTGGCTGGAGCATGTGATCTGCTCCGGATTCACTGATCCAGCCTCGAAGCCCAACGGTTTATGGTACGGACACTCTGCAAAGGCACCAAAGAAGGAGATCTTAACTTAAATCTCTTTTGCAGTTCGAGTTAATAACATATTTATCACTTAAAGGACCAGTGTGAAGGATTTATGGGTATCTGTTGGCAGAAATGATAAACTCAGGATTATGTTGTCATCAGTGTAATCACCTCGTTAAGGAGAGAGCTTTCATCTTTGCACCAAAAAGGACAAACAAAACCTCTGCAGATTAGGGTTTCCCCAAAATATCTAAATCAGCAACACGGATTTAAAAACGTCACGTCAATATGTCAATACTGCTGCATGATGGGTCTTTTGTAGTATTTGTGTAATCGTTCAGTGGCGTCGCTGGCTGGCAGTGAGTCACGTTAAACTGTGATAACAGCTGCAGTTTCTCCAACATGCTGGGAAAGACAGGGGAGAGGGGAGGGGTAATCATCTGTTTGCATTGTGTAAGCTAGCTGCTAAATCCCACACACTGGTCCCTGAATGACATCCTGGCTCCATCGATGTCAAGGTCACCTTGTTTGAGAACACACACATGCCTGTCATGTAAGCGCTGAACCGCAATTCGAAAATGATCATCACTAAGCCTCTCTGGATTCTTAATTCTCCATCTCTCCGGTCATCCTTTCCTCTCCCGGCTCCATCCTCCAATCACCATACCCATCATCACACCTCCCAGAGTCCCCCACTGTTCGCGGACCCAGTGTGACCTACATCCAATCCTAAAAGCCTGCAGTTTTAATTCTCCACAGTGAGAGATCAGAGATGTCCATTAGGGCAGCAGGCGGACAGATGGCCATGTTCTACTCTCAACAGCTTTAGCTCCGCGTTTGCTCCTATGTCCTGATCTGTCATCTGCCCTCTCACGCCCATGAAAACACAGCAAAACAAATGAACACTACAAGTAGATCAATAGGACAAAAGAACTGCAAGAATCAGTTTTTTCTCCACAATGTTTGAGGAAGGAAATCTTTTTTTTTAATCTATGGATTAGAAACATGGTGAAGTGTACAAGTAGCCTGCTGCACTTTTCTTTAGTACTGATTTAATCCGGCCAAGGGTCACATCCGGTCTAATCCAAGTATTACAACACATACAGCAGCAGCGTCTGTGTGAATCAGGAGATAAGTGTTTACATAACAATGAACCAAGTGATTGTTTTCCTGGTGTGTTTCCAGAGTCTAGTAAAAGGTATTCCAGAGAGGAGAGATCCACAGTGAATGGAGGTGATATGAAGTCAGAGGAAAGTCTGTCTCAGTCATCTTTGATCATCACTGGATCCATGTCATGGTAATTACTGGTGCCTGTGATTGTGGGACTGGCAGAGTCTGTTGCAAGCACGGTAATCTGAGCATCATGTTCTGAGGGAATGATTATCTGCTTAAGTTCTTTCTCCTCTCTGCCAGCGTGTGATTTGTGGCTCAGTTGAAACCCATTGATTCACAGATGAAAACCTTTTCACTTTCCATCAACTCATCCTGCTCCGACTCTTCAAGTCTGACAGGCTGAACTTTGTATCCACGGCCCAGCAGGGTTGTTTCTACGCTCTGTTTATTTCTTAACTTCAGATTTGCCAGATTTAGAGCAAAGTGGACTCCGCGGGAGAAGTCTTTTGTGTTTCGTGAAATAGAAATGGAACATTTACAATTACTGTTTCAACTTCTGTTTCCACGGTGAAGAATGAACATTCAATAGTAAATCAGCGATTGTTTTTTCTTGTATATGAATCGATCATCGTTGCACTTTGTTAACATGAACTGCTGAATTTATGTTGATTCTGAGACATGCATGTGATAATTGGGGGACATTACAATTTCTATTACTAAAACAGCAAAGGTAGAGGATTGTGCCTCCTTGATTGCGAAGGTTTGAAACATAGATCCTGTTCATAGCTCCATCTGCATCACCTTCTCTGAGGATGTCCACTGGAGCATGTCCTCCCTGTGGCGTCAAATCTGGAGTGTAATGCACGCATGCATGCACATGGACAGATAGACATTCTCTTTATCTACTTTCTCACCCACACACAGTAAAACAGACTCTTTCTTCTGAGTCGTAGCTTAGATTAGTTGATTGACAGATTAATAGATTAGTTAAATCCAGAGGAAATCGATCAGTAACTATTTTGACTGTTGATTTTTACATTTCCCACAAATTTCTGGTTTTATCTTGTCAATTGACATTTCCCCTTGTAATATTGTAAAAGGACTTTCATTGTTGTTTTGGGGTTTTTATGTTCATATGTTCGCATGCAGTGTTTCACTCTTGTCCTTATCCACCTCGTCGGTCCTCTCACAGCTTTGCGTAAGCCTTTTCTGCAGTCCCGTGACAATAACTCTCCATTTGAAGCTTCAATATTAATTTAATGTTTTGATTTCATCATGAAAACAAAGGTCCGTTTAGCAGCAGCTCAAACTGATGCATTATTCTATTTGTGCACATGTGATGTAAACTGGTGCAGTGTTGATCCTTTAGGCAACCGTAAAGCCATTACGAATGGTGAAGATAGTAACGTAAAAACACTCTTTGAGCACTGATGAATGGAATTGTAGAACGTGGACGGTGTTTTACGGTTCCTACCTGGCATACAGTCCACTCCACGCACCATGGGAGAGCCAGCGGGAGACCCGACGGTGGCAAACTCAGTTGGGGATTCGCCTCCTTCACAATCACATTTGCAAGACTTGGTGGTCCACGCCTCAGACACCCCCTCCTCCTCCTATGAATATAATCCAACATGGCAGCAACAGACATACAAAACATTTAAATCCAGTTATGTAGAATGTGTCTAAGAAGACGATGATGAAGAGAAGAACTTGGAAGTCAAACAATGTTGATGGGAGACCATGATAGTCTGTAATCTGAGTATGTTTTTACAGACAATGACATTGGTGTTAGAGTCTCTCTCTGGTGAATTAACCCTGATATTTTCTGCTCTGATGCTGACGTTCCTTCATACCTCTTGAGCATGAATGCTGTTGAACACTGTTCAGGCAGATGGACGGGAAGGAAGACGGGCCAGGCAGCCAGGGAAGAAGCGAGGAAAATATCAAACTGTTAGGATTCACTCATTCCAGCAAACAAAATCTGTGCATCAATCTGTCAGTGCAACCGCATTAAAAAGTAGGTAAAATAAACACATCACAGACAGATTTATTTGTGAGAAACTAAAGCATGTTTGTCAATTTAAACGGCTGACTGAGAGAAACACATTTTAAATATCAGATTTGACTTTTGAGATCAGGATTGCAGAGATTTTCTCCGAGACATCATCCAATCTGTGACGAGTACTTCTGAATGTACAATTCTGACTCAAAGTATTGTAAAGTAACAAAAAAAAACAGCAGTTTAACATTAGGCGGTAAAGACTGAACACAAACCGTGAGCTCCCAGGAGAAACAGGGCTAGCAGGACACGCTGGACGTTCAGAGCCATCTTCCGACCTACTCCAAACCAGACAGGACTGCCCGTAGACTGAGCAACCAAGCCGGCAGTGATGGAAAGGCTGGATTACGATAATCCACAGGACACGAATGGTCTTCCCTAATGCCATCCTTATCTGACAAAGCCCCTCCTACAGCTGTTCAGCCACCAGCACCAGCATGCATGCTGCTGAAGGTTTGTGGAAATCACTTTAACAAGAAAAAGAGGCCAGTGTGGTCAGGGTTGGGTTATGTGACAGATTTGGGTTGTATGTGTGAGCGCGTGTGTGTGTGTTAGTTCATGTGCACATGCATGTGCATGTGTGTGTGTGTGCAGGAGAGACAGTGAAAGAGATCAGTGGAGGATGTTGGCGGCTTATGCCGGGCAGGTATGATTCAACCGAAGGTTCATCTGCTGTTTCATGATTATTATAAGATTGATGGATAGATCGACAATAAATAATTGATTTAGATGGTCAAGTGGACATTAAAGGATACATTCACTTCTGGTTCAGCCCTGGACCTTTATTGCACGTCATTCATCTCACTCTTTTTCTGTGCCTTCAAATCTCGGCTGGCATTCGAATCCTTGAGTGCTTGTGACGAACATTTGATTGATATTTCTGATAATGATTCTGTAATTTGTTCTTTTTTCTTTCCATGTAAATTGTTATATTTATGCATCACTCTCTTGTTAGGAAACGCTTGTAATGGAGATTTCTTTTTTTATCAGACAGGACTGACACTCAAAGAGATTAAATTGAAATCTGACAAGTTACTTCAGGAATTGTAAAACCTCTGATGCTTAAAACTAAATAATAATCCGTCATGTTCCTGTTTTAACTTCACAACTTCTCTCTGTCGAAGCTGAAGAACTCCCACTGAGGGTTTGAAGGCTGACTGTGTGAGAGTAATTAGGCCTAATTAAGCAAAGCTGTTTTCAATTTGTGTTCATTAAAACGTGCTTTTCACCCCTCACACACTCTTTTACCTGCTGCTCTCGTCCCTGGTGTCCGTGTGCCGAAGCTGTTGTAGATTTCATCAGTCGACTTCTTTCTGAGTGTGTTTGTTACAAAATTCCTACAAAATAATGAAGGCACCGGTCAGAGCAGCATGGAGGAAGAGGAGGCTTCAAGCTTACTCCACACTCATCTACAGAGCTCATAAAGAGGTCAGAGCAGCAGTAAAAGTGGTACTTAGGTGGATTTGCAGTATTTAAGAGTGTCTCCTTTTATTATGGGGTTGTTAGCACAGTGGACTAAACTGTATTCATCTGTTTTACTTATTGCCACATCTGTGATTTTCAATTCCTTGTGCAGGTCGGTCCAGCCGGGATGAGGAGTCCAGACTTCCTGGCCAGTCGGCTCAGTTGTCCCAAACCAGTCGTGCTCAGACTGGTGAGCTTGGAGGCTTCTCGTCTGTCGAAAACCAACAGACTCCGAGTCGTCACTGTGAAGGAGATAAATGCTGCTGTCGCACTTGTACGGAAGAGGATTTCTGCACGAGCTGCTGCATGAAGTATTGGACTTGAGACTGTTTTATTTGTTATTAAAGAGTTTATTTTAATATACACGTTTGTTTGCAAGTTAATGCCAAGTCAGCAAGTCATGTGATGAGGCCCCATAGGGGAGTCATAGCTAATGCCATTAATGGGTGACGCAGCACAGAAGCAATGAAAAATCTAAACGTAAAACAAAACCTGTCCCTACACCTCAAAGTGAGAATCCAGATGTGAATTGATTTTGTACGAGCCACTCCGGTCCTGGGAGCCAGTGTCCCACATGTTTCAAATATCTTCCTGCTCTGACACGCAACATTCAAATGGATGGTTTGTTATCAAGCTTCTGCAGTTTAATGATTAGCCCTTAACTTGAATTTGAGCCAATCAGGTGTGTTGGAGCAGTCAGACCTTCTTCCTGCAGGTCAGTTGTTTTAAACGGAAGCAGAAACATATACTAGGCAATTCAATGTGAATCACGGCAGACACATTAAAAAAAAAAAAGGTTAAAATGTGAAGGAAAACCACAGAAAATGTTTTCTGTTGTAAATATATTTAATTAGACTATTAAAACTGCAAACAAATACACACGATGCTTCACCATGTTTAGTGTTGACAAGGTGAATGACCTCCAAGCCGCCATGAAAAGGCCCATTAAAGCCCAGAAAATGCTACATGCATTTAAAAACATCCCCTCTGCTATTGCAGGACGGAAGTGAAGGATGTAGCTTGGCATCAAGGCTTCACCTTCATCTCTTACATGCAGGAGGAACCCCAGATAAAGTAGAGCCGCCCCTGCTGTGCGCCGCCTCCGCACCTGATGCCTCCGCACCTGATGCCTCCGCCTCCTCCTGCGCGCACCAGCTCCTCTCAGCTCCTCTCAGCGGTCTACTTCCACAGATCGCAATGAAAGCGTCTCAAAACGAGCGTTTAGTCCGCAGTTTCGGTGCAATCTTTATCAGAGTAACACATGGATCTGGTCAACCAGTCATGATTTCCGGACCGCTCGGCTGCAGGCTGCAGGTAGGCTCCATCACAAACTCTCATTTATTTGCTCGGACTGTGTTAGAAGAAGCGTTTGTTTATTGTTCTGTTGACAACATTTTGATGAGGAACATCTAATTAACCGTTGTCAGAAAGCGTTGAAGCGTGACTAGCAGGCATTTATGTGCTTACATTTATTTCCTCATGCTTCGTTATTGAGGACAATTTGTCTTATGCTTGTAAACTGAAGCATCATTTCCACTCACCCGAGTTGATTACACTGGGAGATGGATGGAAGTGGATAATTGCGCCATCACCAAACATTTTGACACTTGTTTTGGCTTTTTTTTTCAGTAAATAGTAATTTGCATGTTCTCCTCCATCCTGCAGAACACCTTTTGATTTCTGCAAGTGGAAAAGGTGTTCAAAGAGAAGACAGATTTCCATGAGGGCTGAATGTTTCCTGAGTTAAATCCTGCAGCAGGGATTAAATTAACAGTCCCAAAACTTAAATGGCATGTAGGCTATGTTTAACCCAGAGCTTCTTCTTATCAGGCTAAGTAAGACCTCGTTTAAGTTTAAGTTTCGGGAGCTGTTAATTCCAATGCAGATATCCATTATTCCTCTTCCTGCACATGTATTTGATTTCGGAGCTTGGCCTGACCCTGACCCTTGCACACTATCACTATGCTGCACATGTATTAGTCTCACACTGCTGTGCTGACTACAGGTGTCATCACAGGTGTCTCGAGCCACCAGCCAGATGTGACCCTCTGCAGCCATCTTGGGAAAAGCTGATTGACAAAACCCCTGGGTCCTCCTTGTTGGTCGTCATGGGTTGTGGTACTTCTGTTGCCACAGAAACACGGGTGGTGAATCGGGTGGAGACAGGTACGGCAGTGTTGCTTCTCTGTCTGAGCTGAAAAGTCTTGATATTTGGAGCCCAGAGAGGGATGTGAAAAACAGTCAAATTCAAGCTGCTGCATCTGGATACTGTAGCTATAGTCACAATACTGTAGATGACTGAGATGTTACAATCCTTTAAATGTCGTACATCCTTACCACAAGAAATGGAGGCTCTGTTAAACAAATAAAACCTGACATATACTTGAAATATTAAACTCCTCTGTTGATTTCCATTTTTTTATTAACAGTATTTTGCTCGTGTTGTACAAACAGTTGTACTGTATGATATGAATCTGATGATTGTTCATTGCAGTGGTACATTGAGAACAGACTTGTTGCACACACACCAGATGTTGGACAGATGGTGCCCTTCTCTCCTCTCTTTAACGAATGTTGTTTCTCTCGAAAGCTCTTTTAATTTGCTTGGTTTTTCCAGTCCCACTGTTGCTCATATCCTCCCTTGTGTCTTGTTAACTCGCTCGCTGTCTTTGTGGGCGTATGTTGCCTTGCAAATGATTTTATTCAATTACCCTGTTCTTATGCTGAATTGTATTTTTTTCCTCACCCAGATGAAGCAGCGAAGACTCCCAGCCCGGCTCTGAGTAAGGCTCTGTTCATCTCTACAGCTCCGTGTGTGACAGGCTTGATGTGTGCATCCATTCATGCCAGTTGGTTTCCAAGAACACGTTTACATCATGCGTCATACTAACTGTTTCCTTTGCAGATCACTCATTTGCAATGCCAAGCTCACTCTGGGATCACAATGGGCTGTGAAGTAATGATTATACTATCAGGAAACATCGGCTCTAATAGTATTGCAGTATTCAATAGTTGAGAAGTGGAAGCAATATAAAACCTATGGAATCTCACATGTTATATGCAGCCACATCAATGTATGTAGGGGTCCGGACTTCTGGACCTGTGTGCCCTTTTAATAGACTATCAATCAATACGAACTGGTGTTTTGTCGTAGCTATGAAGGCAGCTGTTTTGATCCAGAGATGGTACCGGCGCTACATGGCCCGTCTGGAGATGAGGCGCAGGTACACCTGGAACATCTTCCAGTCCATTGAATATGCTGGGGAACAGGACCAGCTCCAGGTGAGAGTCAGCGCCGGCATTAGTCTGATTATAAACTCAAGTACACATGTCTGCTAAATTTTAGAAGCATCCCAGAGCTTAAAAAAAAGTTCCTTATTAACAGCTTTTATGCAAACGTTTCCCCTCAGCTCTCCAGTTTCTTCAGTTTCATGCTCGACAACGTCACTCAGCTGAACGGAAATGGTCCAGGTGAGGAGCCACACTCATCGACACTAAATGTAGATCAGTTAATATGACATGGAGCAATTCAATCATTCACGTTTGCAAATGCTTAAGAACTTTAGGAGTAGAATAGGCATCAGCACTGAATACATGAACACTTGACTGTTATTGCTCTGTGTGTGTGAAACTGCCTTTTCCTCATGTATCACATGTCCTTAAAGCCAGTGTAGCTCAATGAGGTAAGAAGGCTGTTTTTAGGAGTTGTGTGCAATCATATTGTAACTTCAACCATTTCCTTCACTGCTGCGTTATGATTTGTTTTCTCTGCCTGTATACCTGATGTATCTTTTACTCCATCATATGAACACCGGTTTCATCAGCCGTGCTCTTATTTTGGTCTAGAAAAACCCTTTGCGTAAACCCTGTTGCCTAGCAACTAATGTGAATGCGGAGGCCATTGTGTTTGTGTGTTACACTCAAACAGCTGTGGCTTAAGGGTCTATTGACCCACTCAAAAAATCCTAATGCTCCATTGACAGGCTGATCCTTAGGTTCTTACGCTTCGTGGGTTTTACATTGAGTCACAATAGGTGATGTAAAGAGGCCACACTCCATTTTTTACATTTTTATTGCGTACAGTATCTGTGTGTTGGACGGAACCGGAGACCTTTAATTAACACCTGGAGGCAAATACACTAAAGACTTGGGAAAGACAATTAAGGCGTGCTGGAAGATGTCTGCTTGTTTGTTTCCATAAATTAGAGGCCAGCGGTTTTCATCTGCATATTGGTGCGGTCCCTCTGTGGATGGTAATGAGGTCAGACTCAGCTAGATGTGCGGATGTGTCAAACTGTAGAAATTACAATCTGAACATGACAAAGAGGATTAGTAGTTCATGTTTAATCCTACTTTACCTGATCCAAAGTAACATTGTGGAGTATTTAGAGGAGTATTTGGTCAGAAATGGAATATAATGGTCATTACTATGTTTTCATTAGTGCACAATTAATTACCTGACACGTTAGTAGCGCCTGTTCAGCTCCGTTTTCAAAGGGTTATCATACGACTACGTTGCATACCTGAATGATGCTTCAAACTATAGTCATTTTCAACGGCTGTTGCAATCCCCACCTTCACCACCAGATGTCACTAGATCCTACACACTGTTTTCTTAAAACGTGCAATGTGTGATTGGTTGTGATTGGTTTTCACTGGCCTTTACAGTGGAAGAGGAAGAATGCAACAGTTGCTGAGCAGGACAACAACAAAAAGCAGAATCTGCAGTTTGTTCCTCCAACCCAACTGTAGTAGTACATCGTACATTGTCATAGATGATAATACTGCTATTGCCTGCTCCAGCGTTTCAGTTTATGGGTTCAATGCTTCAAAGTTGAAAGAAGTTAACTTGCTGTACACAGGTTGCACATTCTTTCTCTAACTTGAGACAGATACTGTTTGCAACAGTAGGAATAAGGATATATGTTGACTCTCGGCTTCCCACACTGTGCTTCGTAGACCTGATCTCCCAGCTGCTGGACCCTGTGGTGCATCCCTGGTTGGACCGAGACACCTGCTACGACTTGATCCCTGTTCCAGAGACGTACACAGGGCCCAGACTCTCATTTCCTCTCTCCGTGTCTGACACGAATGCTCTCCTCAATGCGTTTAAGGAGCAGCAGGTACAGAATAATAGTTTCATTAACTGTCCACATTAGAGTTTGGCTACTTTGTAGGAATTCATGACTTTTCCTCCTCACAGAGTCTCCATGCCAGATATGTGCTGCAGCTGCTGTACGAGACAAAGAAGCTCCTCAAACAGATGCCCAACATCATCCACTTGTCGACATCCTACACCAAAGAGATCACGATATGTGGTAGGGTGCTTCAGCATTACAGCGGGGCACTGAATAACAGAGTGACCTGCTTAACAGTTAAATGAACACTGATGTCCACGAACATGAGTTAATTACAGTTGAATGTATCTTAATCGCAGCTGTCCACGAAAGGAGGTCTTGTTTACTTGCACATTGATCGGGCACTTGACTCCTCGTCCACAGCTGCCTCCTCCTGCTGATTCGCATCTCATTAAACTAAAGGATCCTTGTGAAAACACACACCGTTCAGAGGTGGAGAGTTCACTCCCATGTTTCCTTTTGGTGCAGGTGATCTGCATGGCCGTCTTGATGACTTACTTCTCATATTTTATAAGGTAAAGTTTTTTATTACAACGTAGTTAAACCTGCACTCAGGCCTTTAAGTTTAACCGTGTGTTGTTTCTTCGCACTGATGATATTCAGAACGGCCTTCCGTCTGCTGAGACACAGTATGTGTTTAATGGCGACTTTGTGGACCGAGGGAAAAAGTCTACTGAAGTGGTCATCCTCCTGTTTGCCTACCTTCTGCTCTACCCAGACTACATGCACCTGAACCGGGGAAACCATGAAGACCACATAATGAACCTCAGGTGAGCAGGAGGAAGACTGAAATGTGTATCCGAATAAAAGGAGTGTAAGATTAGATGAACAATATCAGTATGCTGTCTTCACATTCCAGATATGGGTTCACTAAAGAAGTCATGCAGAAGTACAAGGTACAGTAGAGAGTGAGCTGCACATTGTGGCAAAGTGTCCCACAGCTCTGACATGATTATCTGTGTTAATGTGTGTCTGTGAGCAGACCGATGGCCGTGAGATCCTCCAGCTTTTTCAGGACGTCTTCAGCCTTCTGCCTGTCGCCACAGTGATAGATGGAAAGGTCCTGATCGTCCATGGGGGGATATCAGACCAGACCGATCTGGACTTCCTGAGTTCCATAGAGAGGCACAAGGTTAGAGGGAGCAATCAGTCCATCTTCACTCCAATCTTTTGACTGTATTAATCTCATTTTGTCAGCAGGGGGCAGTAAAACATAAATAGCTAACACATAGCAGCCACAGGTTAGCAAGCCCACTATCACATTCAGCACATGTGAAGCCACTATAGCATTCATTTAAAGGATTTCAACATTACAAATAGTTTGCTGTCACCATCAAATAAAACATCTGGGTCATTATTATGGTACATTTTCTTCACCTGCTTTTGGCTGTCTGCTGCAACGCTGAACATGACGGCACATGGCTCCGCTGGACCTGTATGCTGTTGCATAATCTACCTTAAATCTTTAAAATAAAATAAGTAATTATGTTTTTTTTTAATCTGAGGGTTTCATTTATTAGCATTACAAAAAGCCTCTTAGGTTGTCCCCTGGTCTAAGTGTTTAGACGATGGCTTTCACCTCAGTCTCTGTCATAATACAACACATGTGCACTTCAGTTACCACGGTTACGCTTCACTCACATCATCATCCGTTAGCTTCTCCGAAATGGACAATAAGGAAAATACAAAAAGAAAAAAAAGTAAATTTAACAAAGCTGCACGACTCTGGCAGAAGATGAGGCAGGAAGTAACAGACAATGCGGAAAATCTTGCTTCCAGTGGGTTTTGACTGTCCCAAGAAAATGTGTCTTCATATCTCCTCCTCTTCAATCGCTCATACGTTCAGCCCTGTTTCATGTTGCATAAATTATTACAGTTTAAGAGACTGGCATGTTTTCCTTAAAATGTTCTGATGAAAATGGTTCTAAAGAGCTTCTAGCTGTGCGGAAGGGAATATTTAAGTAGTTAAGCTTATACATTTATAGATCAAAGGGATTTCACTTAGAACATCTTAAGAAAATCCTTATGGCAAGTTTATGCAACTCATTTTGTCCCTTGGGAGAAAATTAAACATACTTATTCTGTTTAATGCAGCCGGGCACTGGAGTGAGGACACTGGCTGAAGTCGTTCTCATAAAAAGGATTATAGAATGTAGAATTATTTATTATTTTGTATTATTATGTTTGTATAATTTAGGACATGGATGCAACAAAATGTCATCTTGTGTCCCTGTTATTTCACTCTTCCAGGTCAAATCTGCCCTGAGGTATCCAAGACGCAGTTTGGGGCAACTGGACATCGGCCAGTCCTGCAGGCAGACAAAAAGGCGGTCGACAGACAGCTCTCGTCCAAGCAGCAGTAGCAGCCACGGCAAGACGCACATAACCCCCAACCAGAGGTCTGACAGCAGCCCAGGAAGGCTCACACATGTTACACGTTTTCTCTCAAGATCGGTCGCTATCTAATTATCTTGTCTGAAGTGACCCTTTCTTTTCCTTTGTTTCACATTAGAAAGAAGCGATATGGGCTGAGACGACCAGACAGCGGCAACTCCTGTTCGTCTTCTTCGTCATCGTCTTCTTCGTCATCCTCTTCTCTCTGCTCTCCCAGAACTCCTTCTTGCCTCTCGCCTCATCCGTGTCCGTTTTCTCCCAGCATGCCGTACAACGTTAACATCCTCAAAGTGCCTTTCCTGGACTCCCTCTCCACTGTTCCCCCTCCTTTGCCTCAGAAACATGAGCGGGAGTGGAAGCAGGTCAGAGGAAATAAATACACAATGTTCTCCTTCTGTTACTTTCATGTGCTTTTGAATGATCACAGCTCAGTTTTTCTCCTTTCTCCCGTAGATTGTGGATATTCTGTGGAGTGACCCGAAAACCCAAGAAGGCTGCACCCCCAACACATTCAGAGGAGGAGGCTGCTACTTTGGCCCCGACGTCACCCAGAGACTGCTGCTCCAACACGGACTGCAGCTGCTCATTAGGTCCCACGAGTGCAAACAGGAGGGCTACGAGCTCTGCCACGGGGGACAGGTAGAGCAAAGTGGATTCATTTCAATTCTACAAAAGTCTTCAGTGCAGAGAAACAAATCCATGCCTGTCTGTCGTGTAGGTGATAACTATATTCTCAGCGTCCAACTATTACGAGGAGGGAAGCAACCGTGGTGCCTACATCAAACTGGGCAGAGAACTGGTCCCACGCTTCTACCAGTACCAAGTCAGCCGCACAACACGCAAACTCACCCTGACACAGAGGTACGTTCATATGTGATGGCCATCTTGTTCTACCGTTCCCAGGTGGGTGCAGAGATCTGCAGAGAGCTCAGTACTGTGTGATGACTTGTGTTCACACTTGTCTGCAGGGTGCGAGTGGCCGAGGGCTCGGCTCTCAGGGCTCTGAAAGAGAAGCTGTTCGCTCACCGCTCTGAGCTGATGACGGGCTTCCAGCAGTTTGACCAGAGTGACACCGGTGAGCTTCAAGTACCTTTTTATTTCAACACGTTTTGTTTCAGGTTGACAAGTATAGTTTTTATATTCATTATCCAGGCAGTGTGACGGTCAGTGAATGGGCCCAGGTACTGGAGACTGTCCTGAGGCTGGACCTGCCCTGGAGGACTCTTCGACAACACTTAGTTCGCCTGACAGCAGGTGGCAGTGTGGAGTACCAGTCCTGCTTCGAGGATATGGGACCCGGCATACCATTAACTCAGGTTAGTAATGACGGTGTTTTTTATCTAATATGGACAATAAAATAACAAGTGAGATTCTCGTATTTTCTTTCTGTTTATCTAAAATTTTTTAGAGTGTGATAACGTCTTCCACTTCTGCTCCTAAAATGATTTCGTGGTGTCGTTGTCTGCACTTTCTTTTACTTGTTTCTGTCTTTAGGTCACTCCAAACCTGGCCGAAACTCTGTTCAGATACAGGACGGACATTGAGATCATCTTCAACATTATAGACAAAGACCATTCAGGTGGAGAAGTACTGCATTTCTTTGGAGAGGAAGTGTCAATAATTCGAAACATGTTCCTCAAAAGTTCAGTGTGTGGGTTCAATGTCTGTTGTGTTCAGGTCTCATCTCCATTGAGGAGTTCCGTCATACCTGGCGTCTCTTCAGTGCTCACCTGGGGGTCGACATCAACGACAGAGCCATCGATGACCTGGCACGCAGCATCGACTTCAACAAGGACGGCAGCATCGACTTCACTGAGTTCCTGGAGGCCTTCAGAGTGGTTCACAAGCTGGACAACAGAGACCAGCAACTCAACGGGAAGATGGATTGAGAGAAGTATTAATGGAAAGTCTGAGAACTAAACTGCAGCTGATGATTAGAGAAACTAATGGAGCAACGGAAATAGGAAAACAGGGACAAGATGAAGTTCTTTTAAAAAGGAAGAATTCATCCTGGAGCACGCAGGATGAACCTTATTATTATTGGTCAGATGTTTGTTTCTTCCAGCACTGCCAGCAGGTTGACATGATCAGACTGAAATGCAAATTCCCATGTCAACTATTGGATGGAGTATCATGTAGTTTTGTAGCATCTATAGGTGCTAGAGGTTCACTGGACAGTCACCAAGAGCTAGTGATGGGAATCGAGAACCTGTTGAGGACCAGTTCCAAATTGTCTTGGAACATCTTCACGAAGACGGAGGACAACAGTGCTTTTTGTCTGTTAAAATGATTCCCAGTCAGCATGGACAGACCAGCAATATTCTGCAGCATCTTTCTGCACAAGGGGCTCAAACCCGATGAAGCCATGTAAAGTATTTGACGCTATGCACGAGTGCTACAGCTTCCCAACCGAGCAGCGCGTTCCTGTAGAGGACGCTGTTAATAATAAGATCAGCACCACACAGGCAGCTTAGCAGATTTTGTATTCGACTAAGAAAACACAAATGAAGACGAATGCTGTACAAACATTCTCTTGACTCTGGAAGTGTGTGTACACACACTCACAATAAACAGGAATAATTAAAGCAATCGGACTGAGAAGCAGAATCGTCAATGATATTGGTGTTAATAAGATTTTGTCCATTCCCATCCTGTTTACCGGGTTAATATACTTTAGATAGTTTGGCTGTTACTGGTTTGTCAGTCAGTACTGTAGTACTGCAAGTATAAGTTAAGCTGAAGGCATCAGCTTTAGAGAAGATCAAAACACTAATATTAATGTGGCAGGTGGTGTGTTTTTTTAACTGTTTACCAAATGAGTAATAAAACAGATTTTACACGTGTGTTGTGGTATTTGATATTTCAGAGTATTTCAGTCTGCATGTGTTTGTATGCTGCTTCCATCTGGCATCCTACCAACTATAATTACCAAACAGTGAAAGCTCTTAAACTGGCCCAGACATCCTCTCAGCCGGAGTAAATAATGGGTCGATTTTTACTGAAGGTGTTCACCACTTGTGCAGCTCACATAAACACACAAAACCCAGGTGGACACACACTTGTGAGGGAGGGAGAGACCAACAGAGCTGTGGAGACAAATCATGTTTAATAGATTGTTTTAGTGCCGGAGTTCTTTGATGGTGCGCTCCTCTTTACCACCACTTCATATATTAGATCAAGTACAATTCCAGCCACTATGTGGATTATGAAAGCAGGTGGAGACAGCAGCTCCCTCGATGCAACCTGTCATGTGTCAAGACATTTCTGGTTTTCCCAAAAGCACATTCAATCATGTTCCCCCCCCTCCCTTCTTCCTTCCTTCCTCTCATCTGCCCATCCTGTCGTATTCCCAGACCACATCGTCCCTCCCCTCAAAACATCTGCCTCTCATGTCCTCTCTTCTCCGCCTGTCTCCTCCAAACCTCTGAGAGGTATCAGCTCTGTGCAAAGTGACTTCCTACTCTCACTTCATGGGAGCTCAGATGAGGCTCCTGTCGGTGCTGATGGCTCTCTGCACGTTTGCACCAGGTATAGTAGTTGATATAAAATGAGTGTGTTGTTATCAGAAGCAGCGGTGATCATTGTGAAACTGTCTGCAGCGTGCTGCAGCGAGGAGTGCAGCGGTTTCAAACACCTGGAGAATGGGAGGACGTTTTTCCGCTATGGTGGGCTGTTGGTGATTTTTAGCTGTCACCATGGCTACAAGCTCCACGGATACAAAACCAACAGTTGTGTTTCTGGTCACTGGTCCCGGGACCCCCCGGTCTGTGTTGGTGAGGAGTTTCATTCATCATCATGTACTGTTGATGTTTTGATTTGCTTTCCTTCAGATGGATCTTTAGGTGGCACTTGTAAACATTTGTAAAACTGCTGCAGGGATGTAAAATCATTTGTCTGCATCCCTGAGTCTTTGTTGGTGAGCAGTTTGATTCCTTTTACTTCAAACCTTTGGATTTTTCTATTTAATTTTATGCTTCTGTTTGTAATTTGATTTAAGTGTGAGCAAACATTGTTTGCACCTCAGCACACAGGGTGTCCCCGTTTTGGTCATTCATTTTTAATCACTGTGTGTTTCCCTCTCTCTCTCCCTCAGGCTCTGGTTGCTCCAGCCCGGGGCTGCTCCCCCACGGGACAAGCAGCATGAATGATGACGGCTCCTGGGCAGTGTTCAGCTGTAATAGTGGCTTTCGGCTCCACGGACCCTCAATGTTATACTGCAAAAGCCGCACCTGGAACAGCACCAAGCCTCTGTGCAGAGGTGAGCAGGGAAACCTTCTTTTAAATTGCATCCTTTAAAGTTGCCTGAATAAGTGTCTGACATTGTGTTTTTATTGGTTTACTTTTCACTGTTTTTAAACAACTATGGGTGAAAGATGTCTTACCGTGTTTCAACTGTACTTTAACTGTGTTTAGCTGTATTTCACTAATGTACCATTTCTGTTTTCTTTTCCTCTTCTTAGAGTCCGACATAATGAGCTCAGTCTCAGGTGTCCATGTGCAGAAGGCAAACACGCACCTGAACAACCAGGATGCCGTCGTCTTGAAGAACCTGCAACAATCCCACTATGACACCCACACCAGCACGGCCTCCAAAGAGGTGAACCTCAAATTCGGCCTGTTGTCTCTCATACCATTCCAAACATCAAATAGGGAGAGGACAAAAACGACAAACTCCAAAGTCCACCTGCAGGTGCATCATCAGTACCCTGATGCTACATTCAAAGACAGAACCAGTACAGGACCAGAAACGGGAACCAGGAGAGGCTCAGAGGACAAACTTTTACTTGAGGAGGTAGTGGAGGGAGTTACACAGGTGACACAAACACTTCTCACACCTGTTACGCAGGTTGCGTATAAATCACGTCTGTCTGCTGCTGTCTCATCCACCGTGTCATTAGTGTCAGCGTCGACCCCACCACCACTTTCAACAGCTCATACATCAGCGACCACTGCTGTGAAGAATACGTCACCAACAGAACATGGGATGTTTGCACCAACGTCACCGCTCCACCGTACTATCTCTGCTCGGCCTTTGTCCGGTGGGGAGAAAGTGCTCAGGTTTGGTGCGCAGGGTAACGTGACTCCCTCTGGCTCTTCTGCAGGTGAAGACCAACAGGCTCAAACCAGCGTCCAACAGCCTTCTCTGTCTCTGTCCGACTCTGTAGGTGAAGAGGAGCCTGCAGAGACTTCCCTGAACATTTCATCTACTTCTAGTTATTCTATTCCTACTAATTCTTCCTCACTTCCTTCTACTGCCCCTTCAGTCCATCTTCCCATGATTCCTGCATCCACTCCCCCGAGCTTCGCTACGTCCAATACGAAAGAACAACAGCCAGATTTCAACCTTCCATCATACACCTCCACCCCCACTGAGCAAAAACCTGGTTGGACCGAGCACAATGACGTCATCATAAACGCAACTGTTACACCAACTCCGCTTACTCTGAGCCCGAGCAGACGACCTGTGTGCCCGTACCCACCTGTGCCTGCACATGGGACCTTCTACTTTCGTAATGTAGAGAATCCAGGTCCCAGAGAGTACAAGCATTACATACAGTACGCCTGCTACCCTGGTTACACTCTGGCTCACGGAGATATACACAGCTATTGCCAGCAGGGAGGCACCTGGACTGGAGTCACACCTGTTTGTATGGGTAGGTGATGTTGCTTGACTTCCCAAAACCATTCTATGGTCTTGCCAATGATTGATGGGTCATTTGTAATGACTTTAACTTGCAGTCATCCCTAATTGTAATGGTTTACTTTTAGAACTGACACCCTGTTCACTTGACAACGGAGGCTGTTCCCAGCTCTGCTCCGTCTATCAGCACTACGACCAGAGCTCCAATCAGACTCAGACCAGGACTCAGTGCCACTGCAGACCTGGATTCACTCTGCTGGATGATGGACGAACATGTCGAGGTGAGCATGTGTGTTTTCTCTTCGGAGCTTTCAAAAGATTTAACCGGGACTGTAACATTCTTCCTGGATGCTCCCAAGTGCCCTGAGCTCTACCTAATAACAGCGCAGCATGCATGGAGGCATGTTACAGCACAACAGGGAATCTCCTTCACATTTTTGATGTGTTTGATGTTTCACGGCTCGCAGACAAGCATAAGTGAGCTGTGAAATTTATGGCAGCGTGATCTCGGTGCAGGAGGCCGGCAGTCACCAGTGTGCTCACTCACAGACAACCTATCATTTGTGATGGCCACAAGTCCATGGTGTTGATATTTAATTTTTGACAGTGTGCACATTGACAGATAGTCCTTTCCTGTTAGGGGACGTCTGCACACATCACGGTTTGACTGATTATAGTTTAGTTTTAGCCTCTAAATTCCACTGCAGTGAAATAAGGCCTGTAGACATTCCTGCGTGACAGCCGGTTCATCTTTTCAATTGAAAAGATGTAATTGTGGACAAAAAAACTGCCCACGTGGACGTGCACATGTAGAGATGTATCAGAAGGTAGATAGTTGAAGCAGGTATATTAAGATCAAGGAGAGAGCTGATATAACAGCTGGCTTGTCTTTTCTGCACATCTTTATTTCCTGCATCTGCAGAACAGGAAGTCTGAAAACATCTGCGATATGGTTTGAACATCACCGGCCAAAACTGCCGGCGAGCACAGAGACACATCAATGAGGTTTCAGATTAGAGCTTGATTAAAAGCAAAAGGGAGACGACCACCTTTCATCTACTGCCCTTTTCTTTCATCACAGTCCGCGCGTGTGTGCGTGTGCGTGTTTTATTATTCTGAGTCCAGCCTGTCAAGCTAAACAGTGCAATTGTGTGATTATGTTATTACATTTGTGTATTATGTATATCCAGCTTCAAATTGTTCTTGTTTTGTGTGTAGATTTTGACGAGTGTGCGGAGGGGCGGCATCAGTGTCAGCAGAGATGTGTCAACACGTTTGGCTCCTTTAAGTGCGGCTGTGATGACGGTTATCAACAAGCTCACGACCAGACCTCCTGTACTGGTGTGTGGCTGTGTGTATTTATACATGTGTCTGTTTTTGTCGTCTACATCTATGCCTGAAATGTTTTTCAATGCTGCTCCTCTGCGTCCTTCCAGATGTGGATGAGTGTTTAGAGCCTGCAGCTGTAACAGGCTGTGTGTTCAGGTGTGTTAACACTCCGGGGAGCTTCCGCTGCCACTGTCCTGCCGGCTACAGCATGCTGACTGCAGAAATCCACTGCCAAGGTAAGAGGATGCTCACGAGATTTAACAATTATCTTCCACCACACCATCAGGCGTTGTCTCTGACCTCCTGGTATCCCTGCCTTTGTGAAGCACTTTGTAACGTTTGTCCATCCAGATATAGATGAGTGTGCTGTTAACCAGGGGCTCGGGCCGTGCATGGAGCGGTGCCACAACTCTCCAGGATCCTACAGATGTTCCTGCACACGTGGACACATCTTAGCTGGAGACGGACATGACTGCATTGCTGAATGTCCACCTGGGTACAGGAAGCAACCAACAACATCACCTGAGAATTCTACGTCACAATATTATAGGGAGGAGTGTGTCGGTAGGAAAATAAATCATCTACACAGTGTATGTCCCTGTAGAGGTGCTATCGAGTTGCTCAGCTGTCTGTTTGTGTCCACGCAGATATTAATGAGTGCCAGGAGGAAACGTGTGAGTGGCAGTGTGTCAACCTACCGGGCTCTCATCGTTGTATCTGCCCGAGAGGATACACACTGCACAGAGAGGGACGACGCTGCATGGGTGAGTGAGGTGGAGCTCACTGATACACATCTTTGTGTTGTTTGTCAGTGGTGTCAAAAGCTCAACAAATAAACACAGCAAGAGTTTCAAACTGCCAAAAGTAAATGATGCTGTAATATTTTCAAGTATCTTGTGGTTAAAAATTCAATGATGTCACTCCTGTACTTTGTGACTATTCAATAATCAATATTATACACTCAGTGTTCTTCCTTTGTTACAGTCCCTAACACCTTTTTGTCCCCCTTCAGACATTAATGAGTGCAGTCGTAAGAATGGAGGGTGTTCCCACCTGTGTGTAAACCTTAGAGGTGGGTATAAATGTGCCTGCCCGGCCTCCCATCGCCTCTCCCCGTACAGCTGGAAGAAATGTCTACCAAGAACAACAGCGAACCCTGCTGGCTAAACTGGAGAACAGCGGTCTGGCCTGTCGGTCCCTCGCTGTGTGGAGACGAGACATCACACAAGAATTGTATCACTTCTGTTTTGTGATTCCTCTTTCATACTCTGTTATAATTAAATTATTTTTTATCATTTACTGACGAATTCAATCATTCACTTATTCTTCAACTCAATATCCTGACAGCTGATGTATTCACAAATGTGACACAGTAACGTTCCTTGTCCAACCACCTCTGAAGTTGCATCTCATTGTCTGAATAACAGAAGAACAAGAGTGTTCAGAAAGACATTTCATGGGGGTGCTGTACTTTATAAAACATGTGCAGCTGTTGTTTTAAGTTTTCCACATCCCAAAATAAATAAGGAGGGGCCCAACGGAACAACAGCTGGAGCTGCATGTTGTCAGGGGTCTGACCAATCAGATTTCATTTAATTTTAGGTCCATTTGTGTTTGCAACAACAATGACACCAGCTAATAGATCATTCACATGGGTCCCATCATTGGTTAAAAGGTTTAATAATTATTTAACATATAATCACTTTCCCAGTGTTTCATAAACATACTCTGTTAAAAGAATCCCAACTACATTCTTTAAATAATTAAACAGATCTTTCAACATTAAATATTTGAACAAATTAGTAGTTTTGACGTACACGTGCAGATAAACAAGTACACAAAGACAAAAACAGCATCACAAAGACAGTAACAGAACTGATCTTGGCTTTCAAAGGAGAGTATGACTCTTCTTCCCATGTGGGTTAATTAACTACAAGATGAGCACATTTAATTAACATCAATTAAATAAAGACAGGTAAATGTCGGAGGTAAGATTTGTGTGAGTTTATCAACACAATTACATTAGTAACTTGCATATGAAAATGAATGCTTTAAATGATCAGGATTTAAGGGAAATCATTAGTAATATGCGAGTTTACTCTGATAACTGTTGGGATAAGTATTGTAACGTACCGTATATGACGCACTTGACAACAGACAGGCAGACAAGACCGGTAACTGTTTTTAACGTTTAACACCAAGAGAACACAGATGGGATGTTACTTTGTAAATATGAATTTACATTAATCACATGTTAGAAAGTCCTGAAAAAATATATTCGAACAGCATGTTTATGTAATAAATAAGTCATATAGTGGTTTGCATTCAGCTGCCTGGGCTATGATGTCACTTCAGCATATGAGAGCTACAGAGCAAACATTACAAGCACCACATGTATGAACATTTAAAGAGAAGCTTTGCTGCAAAACATGCCTGTTCAGTTGTTAGGAGTCTCTCAGGAGCACTCGATGGTTTTCTTCACTGCATCAGACAGCTGGAACTTGGCAGGAAGTCTTGGACGTAGGTGATCACTGCTTTGGAGAGATAAGTCATAGTGCCATAGCTGCCACTCGGGGCGCTGTCATAGAAGAAGTTGCAGATGCCTGTCGCCGGGTCCTTCTCAAGGAAATAATCACAAGCACTGTGGGATTTCTTGGGATGTAGAGAAAGAACAAAGTAAACTCAGAGAACAAACACATGCACCTCCTGTTGACCTTTCGTGTGGGTGATTGTACCTGGTCGTTGAGGAAGAGGTCGTTGGCCATATGGAGGATGCGGTCAACGTGGATGACGCCACCGATGCGGTCAACCTCCACATCGGCTACCAGGCCGAGAACCATCACTGTCTCCACCAGCAACTGTCTGTATTCTGGTTGAGGGACGTGGTTCAGAACCGACTCCACCTGCACCGCAAACTTGATCTCACCTGCTGTCATCTACACAGAAAGCAGATAATTAATCTATGCAGAAGCAGAACGTCTGACTTTCAATGAAAAACTGAGGCAGCTACCTCTCTTGTGGTAGAGGAGGGTAACACATATCCATCCATGGACAGACCATGGCACTTCTGTAGGATCATCCAGACCTTCTGGTAGAAACCAACTGGAACTCTGTTGATAGCTCCATCCAGCCTGCGTCTCCTCAACCACTGGCCTTGCCGCTCCTCCCAGTGTAGCTGGCCATCACCTGGACCAGCGCCCACTGGGGACAAAATCCCACTGGGAGTGGAGGGGCTGCTGCAACGCTGTGGTGAAAAAAGAGGAAGATACCGTTAGAGGAACTTGTTTTACGGACCACTTCACTGATTTTCAACCTTATGTAATGCGTATCTCACAGACAGTTGCTCTGAAAAGAGGCGTCTGACCTCCGTGAAAATACGGCCCACAGTGTGTATACAGGTGTGTCACACTATATCAAAGAGACATAAGCAAGGTTGAGGTTTTCAGTGTAGTGGCTCCCTCTCAAACACAAACAGACACTCTTGCCACTAATTCATGGCTGCATATATCATGCAATCACTCAAATAAATTGATAGCATGCTTTATTATGACTGGCGAAACAAGAAGCTTCAATATTAAAGGACGAGGTTGCTGTTATTTCATGTGAGAATTATTTCTCTCACTTAATTTTTTAGAGATTAAAAGCAAATTTATCTTGATAGGAGCTTTACTGTTGCAGTGTTATAAGACTTAATATGTTATATCAAGGTAAAATAACACAGCTTCATCCTTTAAGTTAGATAATATAGCAAATGGTAGTCAACATAAAAAACATAAATCTGAGTGAGAAATGCTTCTGGAGACTTTTCTAACTATACACAAACTTTCTGACTCCAGCAAACGCAGAAAGGACAAACCATGTTCATTTGAAGCCGATGAGGTGAAATGATTTACCGTGGAGCGACCGCTACTTGTGGAAAGACCGCCGCTGAAGATCTACACATGGGATATGGATGACATGACAGAGAACAGATTGAGGGGGATACATGTTTCAAACAAGTGATGCCCCTCCATGCCGAATGCACACAATGAGTTATGAGTTAGATCAGCTACTGAAAGCAGCTAATGAATCCATGGGAATGTAATTGTAAATCCAAAACTCCTGACCCAGACGATCCACTCTGGGACTCTCAAAAGAGTAAAAAAGGCATGTTCTCCAACGGATGAGAGAGCAGTGATGACGTGAGACTCGTTCCAGCTATGGAAGGCGCTGTGGCACAAAATATGTTAATAGCCAACAAGTGATGAATGAGCATGTCTTAGCTGGCGGTTAGAAACAGTCACACGTTAGAGGTTTTCAAACCCAACCCACACTTAGCGGCTGAGAGTCATCCAGCTGCAACCAGAAGCAGAAACCACTGTTATTTGACTGTTGTTAGAAAGACAGCCTGACAGACAAACAGATTTCATTGAGTCTCTACCTGTTTGATCTCACTCTTCAGCTTGTGTATTCCTGTGCGTTCGGTCTTGGTGGCTCCAGTGTGGCCTAACTCGTGGATGGAGATTGCAGGACTGGAGGCTGTTGACTGGATAGGGCGCACTGATGCACAGAGACAAAAACATACAGTTGAGGCAAAGAAAACTTACCGTCCATCCTGCAGATCTCTGAACTGCTTGCAACATTTCCAGCAACACAGTGCAGGGGGGAAGAAGGGGAGATCTAGATCTAGATGTATCTTGTTTCCATCAAGTCACAACATCTAGTTTCCTGTCCGTCCATAAGACCTCAAAAGTTCTCTGTATTTGTCATAAAACAAGGAGAGGTAGACAAAGAAGGAGAAACTCACTGCTTCTCTCCACCCCAAACTCCTTGCCACTGAGGATGTGATGCAGCAGGTTCTTCATGGCAGAAGGACTCAGGCTCATCAGGCTCTCAGAGGCCTCCTCCCCTACAAAGATAACAAACAGTTTTTCATTTTTACAGTACTGGGTAGTTTGTGTGTGTTTGCAGTGCAGGTGCACAAGTGTTCTTGGCTTTCCTACCCGAGCAGTGCAGGCTGCGAGCCAGCTCAGTGGCCATCACTTGCATGATGAGTCCCAATCTGAGTCGGAGCATGTCTCCGAACAGAGCTGGCTGGGAGCGCACGTACATGGCTAGGTAGACCATGATTTCCTATATGTCCAACACACATACACAAAGGTCACAGACTGGTGTCATAAAAACCCGTCAGTAGGGTTGGCTAAAGATTTACCTGAGTGAGAACAGCTATGCTGATGTCCTGACCGCTAGCTTCATAGATGAGACTGCTCAGCTCCTCTGGGGGGAGTGGACTGGAGGAGAAACGTGAAGGGGGAAGTTTTGGTTTATTTTCTATTAATTAATGAATTGAACTCAACCAAAAAGTAAACAATTCTCCATCCCCACAGCAGTTTGTGTAAATAACTTTGACTTACACTGTGATGACTCTTTCTCTGGGTTCAGGAGGGAGACCCACTGTCAGCTGCTTGTGATGGGAAATAAGATCTGTACAGGCCTGCAGGACAGACACAACCAGGTGCAGTGACATTATTGCAATCAGGCCTTTATATATATATTGCATTTCTCTAGTATTGAGGCCAGTCTGTTAATATGTGGTTTTTCTGCTGGCCACTAGATGGTAGAGCTATCATATGCACATATCACCATCTAGTGTCAGTATAGCTACTCCACCAACTTTAAATGTGCACCAGATAAAATATACATCATATCATATATTTCCGTTGATCTGGGTGGGCGACACAAACAACAAGGAATCAAACTGATAGATGAATATCTGAAGTGGAGTTTAATTACATTTGACTTATTTAGCTGCAGTTGTAATTAGGTGTAAAACCCTTTTGATATTCAACTTTGTAAAACCTTTTACTTTAATATACTACATTAAAAATACTTTGACTTCTCACTGACCTCAGCGAGCACCTCCACTCTCTTGCGTAGTATTCCAGAGATGTATCTGACGAGACCCCACTCCTTGCAGGCTCCAGCTTGTACATACAGTTCCTCCAACAGGGTGCGCACACTCACAACACCCTGCCCAGGACCTGACAGCTCCACCAGCCAATCAGCTCCTCTGGTTAACACAGAACAGCTCATTAGCAAACATAAAACCACAAAAGATGCCTTGCCAATACTGGAAATGGTTGCATTGCTGTCTGTGGCCATACTTCATGATGTAAAGGACATAAAGGATGTCAGCTTGGTCCTGCAGTGTTGGACACTCTTCCAGTTGCCTCACCAGCCCTACGAAGTCTGTTTTGCCCTGTGAGTCTCGAGGCAGGTGCAGATCAGCAGCACTGTGGGACTGGTGAGTAGGACAAAAACACTTCAGACTAACAGTGAAGTCACAAGAGAGACAAAGTTATGGTGAACTGCCACACCTACTTTGTGCTGCCTTGCATGTGGGACAAGCTGAGGATGAGGAACGTCTAGTAGGTTGAGAGATTTGCGGTGTTTGTTCATGACAGGGGTAACAGGAAGATACATGGAAGACTCTGCGTAAAAGTAAAAATACAAATTAAAACAATGTATTGATAACGAAAAAACGGTCATTTTGTGTTGTTGTCAATTCATTTAAATTTGAATATATTTTTATTATTATATTATAGTCAAATTTTTCTTTTTCTGGTCTCCAGTAATTTACTACATTCCCCATTAAACCTCTGTGCCAACTAAAATAGTTACATCAAATGGGACAGTTTGCATTATGTACTAGGAAGGCTAATGTCATAAAAAAAACTAGTTTAGCGATTTCTATTAATTTGTCGAATGAAGTTCAAAATAAATGTTTCAAACAGTAAAAATCTTGTAAGTCTTTAGCAATGTGATATTTGTTATTTATTTTACTTGCTGTACTCCAGCGAGCAACGCTGGCTCACAAAGTAAATGACTGACTTCTGGCCCCTTTGACGCTCTCGCCGGGTATGAACTTGCGGTTAGATGACTTACTGGGCATGTTAAGACCCTGAACCTGGGCCATAAGAGACAGGATATCTCTGGTTGTGTGTTCAGCGCTGAAGATGTGGTGCTGCCCCATCTGGATGGGAGGAAGATGCCACTTCGGGGTGGTGCTGTGGAGGAGCTGGCCGATAAACCGGTCAAACGTGTCTTCTGAGCTACCTGGTGTGAAATACACACACACACACATGATAATGACAGTTTCACTATATTCATCAAACACGTATGGAAGGTTCAGCCGTTAATCACAAAGTACCTGAAGGGGCACAACTGTTGTATTCTTCGCCATATGTTTCGTCTTCCTCCTCGTCCTCAAGCAAGTAGTCATCGTTTTCCTCATCAAGGAAGCTGAGGCGTGTGTGAGAGGACGTGGTCAGAAAACTGGAGAGGTCTGACATCTGCGTCCTGCAATACAAGGCACATCCACACATACAAGAGACGTCTGTTATCAAAGACTCGCAGATGTTCTCTTCATTGTGATAGCATGATGTCTTGTGTGTGTCACGGAGGGAAAACAGACCTCGCTCCAGATAAATAACCATCCTGTAGTTTCTGGACGGTTGCTAGGATACATGGATCAATTGCATCTCCATCTTCAACTGGAGATAAAAGGTAAATGGATACTGTGAAGCCTACATAACAGTGCACTATAAAGAGCTTTGTAGTGTTGAATCAGAACACAGTTAAAGTCAACCAGATGAAGTCCCTCACTGAGCATGCTGCGGGTGATGGGAAAAGTGAGTGTTGGTCGTCCTGTCATCCTCCAGCAAGAGGAGAGATAGGACAGCTCAGTGCGTAACATCTCCACGATCATCTGGTTGTCTAGGGCCAAGTAGAAATGATGCTGATCCAGAAACTTCAGAGCAAAAAGAGAAAGAGAAGACAGCAACAGGCAGAGAGAAAGAAAGAGATAGAAGGACGGGGATTATTCAGTATTTTCATTTTAAGAGAAGGACCACCACACACTGTGATGGCAAACATCCCAGTTTAAAAGTGAATGAATGAGTCCAAAGACAAGCTAGTTTTACCTGAGGGGTGAAAATATAAGTACGGTTTCTGATCTCGTAAAATTTAGATGTTCCCAGAACCCCGATGTGTCTGTATGGCCTCCCACTCAAATTGAGTTTCTTGCAGTTGCCTGTGGTAACAACACAAGACGTTATTCTTCTTATCATCATGTACACACACACACTAAGGAAAACAGCGTTTGGTGCTTGTTTACCCAGTCTGACGTAGACATGGCTCAGGATGCGAGCAGGCATGACCCTGATAGGCAGAACATCTGACATCATCTGGACCTTAATCCCATGGTCGCTCAATAACTCCTGGATCTCCTCTGACTCTGCCAGAACACAAACTGGTACAAACACACATTAAAAGAAAGAGAATATATCATTATAATACATATTTATACACTGTTTAAGAGAGTTGTAGTATAAGGCCACGCTGACATCACAGTGTTACTGTGTCTGGTTAAAAATTCTCGCTTAGTAACATTTCATTGACACGAGCAATGTGGCTCTTATGATGGTCAGTCTCCTTCAGCCTCTCATTCAAATAGTCAAAGAGTCTCAGTTTAGGCTCAGTCAGTGAGTGATATTCAGCTCAAATAAGAGCTGAGAATCTTTTTCTTCAGAGATCCAAAGCCTGTATGATCCAGCCTCTGGGCTGACGTTTCCTTTACACCAACCTTGTACTACAACATCTGGCTTGAAGTTTGTGGAGAATCTCCTGTTGAGAGGATCTATCTCTCCTGGTGCCAAGAAGCCCTTATAACGAGAAGATAAAGAGAGACAGAGGTAAAGAATTGACCTCCATGTATGTTTATGTTTACATTCTGCTCGGTTCTATTGTTTTGTAGCAGTGCAGTTTGCCTCATCTTACAATATAAAATCTGAATTACTCCTGTGGGATGGACGATAGCAGTGATGGTCATGGTAATAGTACAGATTGCTGTCAAGTGGTGCGAGCTAACATTAGAGGCGATGTGCAAAGGTGATGAGATACCTCAGCCAGAAGACAACTCAAGATGTAGAGGGACTGTCCCCACATGTGCGGCAGCTGCCCCATGGCTTCCCTGTCCACCGAGTGGGGATTGCTGTACTCCTCTTCCACCTGCCAGAAGAAAGAATAATCAATTTTTTTTGTCATTTGCAAAGCATATCAGATTTAATTTTAGTATTTAACAGGAAAACAGATAATTCAACTACAGGTCGGCTTGAACAGAGGGTGTATTCGCAGTGTTTCTTTGGGAACAAGATACCTTGTCACGTGGTACAGAGTAAAGTTCAGGCAGTAGTTTAATGCCATTCTTCCCCCTGATTAAAATACCATCCAGGGCCTCACGGTACTCCTGCACCTGTGCAGAGCACACAGTATCACAATCATTCAAAGTTCCTCTGTGGTTGTGTGACTGTTGCATATGGACCAGTATGCTTGACTGTTTATTACCTGCACTTGGTCTTCAGCAAAAATACCGTCAAGAATGAGGTAAGTCCAGAACACAGGCCACTCGCATTCAATATTCTCAAACAGTTTGAGCTCTGCAGGATCATAATGCAGCCGAGATGGATCCTAAAAAAATATAATTGATCAAATCAAGTGAGCTACAATTCATTATGAGGCAATAAACAGTTGAACTGCTATAAAAAGTTCACCTCATTTCATACTAAACGTGTTAAGTGTCCATCTGTAATAAAGACACTAATTATTTCTCCTTCAGGAGTATTGCTGCCTCACAGGTATTTTCTCTGCAGCAGTCTTCAATAAAACAGCATTCAGAATTCAGAATAAAACTTGAGAATATCTCGCCTCTTTAGGACAGAGATATCCATCCCTGATGAAGCGGCAACAACCATAGCGTCCCTGAAATACACACAGAGGGTTAGACGTTTTATAATGTGACACACCTGCATGAACAACAGAAAAGTACACAGAGAGATTGCATGGCGTCAAAACGAATGGTTTGAGTTTCCAGGGCTTCGTCTGTACCTGCAGTTTGCTGATGATCTCTGACTTGGTGATGGCCACCAGGTCAGCGTCCTCAACAGAAAACGCAGGGTAAGAAATAACAGACAGCAGACCGGCGTCTATCTCTTTTGAAGTTGAAGCTCTTGGTAGCATGGAGCACAGGATGGACTAAGGGAGATGGGCAGAGACAATGCAAGAATTCTGACTGCAAACACAGACTTTCGAGTTTTCACCATGCTGAGACCGCTAGAGGCAAAGCAATTGGTACCTGACAGTGTTCCACTTCATCAGGAAGAACATGGATGACTGACTTTGGCCCTCCATGGGCACCAAAAAGATCCAGCTCATCTATAGCCTCAAGAGCTGCCTGAATAACAAACACATCAACACTTGCTTCTTGTGGTCTTTTAGGTTTAGTGCATTACACATTTCTGCAATATTCATGTCTGATTCTGGTACCTTAGCAATTCCTACAGAGCTGCCATTGAGCTCAGGGATGCCCTGGTTGGTCTTGTCACCTCGCTCCCACATTCCATAATCCTAAAAGAGGGGGAAAAGGCCATCACATAATTACTTATCAAACCCTACCGCCCCTCTACTGTTTCTCTCTGTGACTGTGCCACCGATAGCTTTTCCTCCCATGACCTTTAAATCAACCCTCTCAAACATCCCCAAATGCTACTTACTGCCACTTTGTAGGCAGCCTCTATGTAGAAGACCAAGTTCTGGATAAAAGCGACCTCATCCAGGTTTGAGATGATACGAAGACCTGCATGATCACATTAGACAGTGACAAAAGTATGTTTAACATCAAACATATTTTGTATTCATACCAAACTATGTTCTGGGGTGAGCGATGAGTGTTCAGTTTGGTAGGCGAGGCCGGCGTTATCAGAGAGAATCTACGTTACTGTCAGCTGTCTTGCATAGCTTTTTAGAACTCTGAACATTTTAATAAGATTTGTACTGAAATAAATATTTTAGCGTATTAATATATTAATGTCTCATCTTTGTTTGTGTTTATATGTGTTAATACACAGTCACTGAGAAAACATGAAGACACACAGAAGAGAAAATTCTACGCTGCGTCACTCTGAGCTTACCTGAGGCCGTCATCTGCGCCAACATCAGCAAGTAAATAGATGTGGCGTCCACCTGGAGATGACCCCACTGGTCATCCCCGACCACTGTGGCACCGGTTGGAGTATCGTATTTGGCATGCAAGCAATCCTTTGTACTCTGGGTGTGTTTGAACTTCTCCACCTTGGAGACCTGAAGACATTAGTACATGCAAACATGCTTAGCGGTTTTGATCTGGTCCTGCAGGATTAGCATGAAAATTCAGAATAAATTAGATTAAGTGTTGAAGGTTTTCTTTTTTTGCAGAGTATTTTGGTGCAATTTACTATGTACAGAAATACAGAGCAGACAGGAGTGAGGGGAAAAAGATGAAAGATGACATGCAACAGAGAGGCCGCTGGGCAGGCGGCATCTTCAACCCCCAGTCCACTAGGAAGGATTTCAAAATGCAAAGTTTCTGTTTTATTTTATTTTAATTGGGCCCTTGAAGTATCCTTACAATTTATGCACATCAAAATCCCACTTATGTTTAATCTCCTATTTTTGATATGCAGGGCCTAACGTTAACATGTCTGTTCATTCATCTGTTTATTATAACATTAGAAGGTTATAATCAATTGTATCTATTGCTACTTGTCTCACTCGTAAATTATATTACGAGTACTGCAGCATTTTCATGCTCTGCGGTCATCTTGGCATTTGCATCTTATTTCCAGTAATGGGAGTAACAGTTGGACTGCAGCCAGGCTTTCACCATCACCTTCACTTGAACATGTAGATTACCAACACAGTAATACATTGGCTTGTTTTCTTCTTCTATGTAACTTTAATTCAAACATGCCAGTGAATATATTTATATATTAAATAAGCGGTTTCATAAAATTGGATACCCCAGTGGCCACAGATTTCCACCAGGCTAATTCTTTCTTATGAGCAAAAAATATATTAATGTGGAGAAGGGTGTTTCTTACCTGTTTCATCATGCAACACAGAAGCCCTTGCATCAGTTTCACCACACTCTGCAGACAAACAACAAACTGATCAGTTTACTTCCTACTGAAGATCTTTCCAATCTGGTCATGAATATATTCTGCCATTTTTAGAAGGCTACTTAATAATCTACAAACAGCAGAACATTGCCTTTTTTAGTTTATCTTACTCAAACAGAAGTAAAGTGCTTTTTGAGGGGGATTATTTTCAGCTGCAGATAACGTGCTCTCCTTCAGAGCATTGTTGAAAAGGAATCTGACAACCGACTGACTGTAATACTGTAAGTGAGACTGTAATCATCACAGAATATTTGGCTTCTGCTGCTTCCTACTGAAGCACCCTAAGGCCTCGCACCAAATGACTGTAACTGTAAAATTTTAACATAATGTAACAGGTAGAACAAACAGGCACCCTGGTAAACATTAACCCCCTCTCCCGCCATGTCCCAAACACCTGCTCCAGTTCATAGGCCTTCGCCTTGTCCTCGTCCCGGTCTGCATTCTTGCGATAGGCCATTCCCAGCCCCCACACAGCCAGGACACTGTACACATTATCCCTCACCCAGGCATCCTTCTTCTGGGCACTGGCAGGCAGAAGCCCTGTCACTGGGTTCTGAAACACACACACACACACACACACACACACGCATGCGCACACACACACACGCAAACACACACACACACACACACACACACAATTTCTACCAAAGTCTTATCATTGGGGCTATTGGCCCTGAATTTTGTTTCACATGAAACTGTTATAACAATCTGGTGAGTAGTGATTGCTGGTAGCCTGAGAGGAACATCTTTGTGCACTACTCAAAAAAAGGAAACAGTACAACCTCCAAGAGGTGAGAAGTAACAAATACAAATTCTTTGTTACAGTACTTTGTGAGCTTTGCACAAAAAAATCCAGCCAAGTCTTTCTTAGGAGTAACTTTTACTTTTTACTTTTATAGCCTGTACTTTTTCATTTTATCTTAGGCATAGACATTGAATCAATACTTCTACCTTTAGCTGAGTCTTTTTTACACAAGTGTCAGGTCTCTATGAGAAACCACATGTCGATAGTGTGTAATAACACAGGATTGTTGTTGGTTAAAGAATGACACTGTTTTCTATCAGCCGTGGACCTTATGGCTCACAGGTTTTAACTTAGACAGTTGTTGAATGTTTTTCAATGTGAACTTGAGTGCTGAAAGAAAAAGGTGCATATTGTGTCAGTCCTCAGCCTATTCTGGGGACTGAACTTTGCTCAAGTTCATTTCTGCGAAGCTCACACTGGTTGAAACTGAACCTCTACTGACAACATAACATCTGCATATGTAATATATTTCTACAGAACATTAAGGTGGACTTTAATCACATAAACCATGAACTAAACATTGAATAAAGCTTCCATGCTTTTAAAAATGCTGCTTAAAGTTGACAGAGCCTGCCAGCCAGCAGTCCTGTGTCCAGGTGTTTATCAGTGGACTCACCTGGTGGCACAGGATAGTCTCTTGGACCAACCTGGCATAGCCATCCAGCCTAACTCCTGAGTTACTGCGGCTCCTCATCCTCACCGATCACTGCACACACATGTGATGTATGAACAAGTACAGACCACTATGTCACCCTGCATTGACACATCCCTGCGCGGACTTGACCGGACGCAGTCACCGCTCCACTCTGTCCTGCAGGTGCTGCGCTGTTAGCCTGCTGCTAGCCGAGTAGCATGCAGCTGTTTTCCACAAAATGTTGGTTAAAGTGACAGCGAGTGTTCACACACACAGCTGTCAAGAGGTAAAAACCGCTTGACAGGTAAAGTCGGGTCGTGGAGATGTCAGTACGTGAGGTTTCAAAGGGCGTTCCTAGCGGAAGGAGATGTCCCATTCTGAAAAATACATCATGTTCTTGTTGTTGCATTACTTTTCTACAGAGGGCGCCAAATTACATTTATTTGTTTACCTCTATTTCTATTTAATTATATATTTTGCTATTTAATTACCTCTATTTCTATTTTATTAACTCTATTTCTTTCATTTCAATAGTTTAATGCACAAGGTCATGAGAACAGGCAGACCTTTCCCCAAAGGTTAACATTTATTTCAATAACTGAATATTTTTCAGAGAAATGTATTTCAAAGTTGGATAAGGGGAAGAGCAGTTGACAAACAAAGACAAAAATAAATACAAGCAGTGGTGTTAGACACAGATCCTCAGGAAATTAAAACTTGTATATGCTGACCGTATGTTAATATCAATGAACAAATGAATTCATTAATTCATTAATTAATGTCCTTAAGTTATAACAACGCATAATGTATTATAAACTCATTTCCCTGCCAATCGAAAGTAAAGGATGAAGTAAAGAAAGGGAAGTACCTCAACACTTCACTTCATGGTTATGATCGTAGCGGGTGATGTTTGAACACCCAAGCAACACAGCTGTGTGCCAGCAAAACGTAATGAATAACGGAATCTGAAAACCAATCACAGTCCATAGCTGCGAATATTGCAGCCAATCAGAGAGCCAGAGTCTTCCGTCAACCATCATCCGCTAGCTGGTTTAGCATCCAGCTGGATGAGAAGCTAACCCACAACATCACTGGAAAGGCTTTTCTCCCTCTTAGGTTGGGTGTTTTGCTTGAATACACTGACGTTAACAAAGCTTAGTCTAAGGTAAAGAGCTTTGTTTACTTCTGCTATTGACTGTAAATAGCTAAACGTCTTGGTTTTGTTGAGGGGGGATGCGAATGACACAACGTGTCGAAGCAATCTGTCCATTTAGCAACGCTAGCTAACATACCCTAACGTCAAATAAAGCCACCGGCTATTAAGACGTTTATCATATTATATTAATCTGATTAGATGGATTTCTTTTAACATCTTCGAATTTCATGCCCAAATCCGGCCGTTTCTCGTTTTGTTTTTTGGTAGAAATTATACTGAATACACTTTCTTGTTATGCATATATAACATCAATTCCACTATCCATCATATAATGTTAGAGCCCATTAACTTTGTCTTAATTTAATTTCAAATGTTTCAATATCTTGAAGTCTCTTGTTATTGTTTATTTCTTTTCTCTAGTCGCGCATAACTTTTTATTTAACTTTCCTCCCTCAGATGCAGTTCATGCTATTGTTCAGCCGACAGGGAAAGCTGCGGTTACAGAAATGGTATGTGCCTCTGTCTGACAAGGAAAGGAAGAAGATCTCCAGAGACCTGGTTCAGACTATACTGGCCAGGAAGCCCAAAATGTGCAGCTTCTTGGAGTGGAGGGACCTAAAGATTGTCTACAAGAGGTGAGTGAATGAATAAAGATGATTAAACTACTGACCCTCCCTTTAATATTTTCAGTTGGCACTTTTTGTATGATTAGTTGTTAATACTTCTTCATACCTACACACCGAAAAAGTTAGGGTATCTTGTTGGTTCCAGACTTTTTATATAAAATAACAATTGACCCATCTTTGCGTTTATAATAAAATAAAAAATCAAGAAACAAACGATAGAACGGCCAAGAGGTTACACTGTGCTGCAGTACAGGAAAAAGGAGTTTCTTCAATGCTGTAGATTAGCAATTTTCAAACCAGTTTACCGCTGCAGCCATAATGCAGTTTTATGTAGGCAAAGGTTTTAATATTTGTACACATCATGGCTTTGTTAACCCATGTGCTTTCTTTTGTTCCCTATCAATGTGTTAGGTATGCGAGCCTGTATTTCTGCTGTGCGGTGGAGGATCAGGACAATGAGCTGATCACCCTGGAGATCATTCATAGATATGTGGAGCTATTGGACAAATACTTTGGGAGTGTGAGTTTCTTAAAAATCACAAACTGTATATGTAACATGTTGATTGTGGTGGAAAAATTTGAAACAAACCCACATTTTCCAGTCAGGATAGCATCTCCTGATCTGCTTCTGTTTGCTGTGTTGTGTCCTCTAAGGTGTGCGAGCTGGATATTATCTTCAACTTTGAAAAGGCCTACTTCATCCTGGATGAGTTCCTGCTGGGTGGAGAGGCCCAGGAAACATCCAAGAAGAACGTGCTGAAGGCCATCGAGCAGGCCGACCTGCTGCAGGAGGTACACACAGTTCTTCATCAAGAGAGAGTTGTCATAACAGCTGGGTCGGGTGGACAGAACTTGGAGTAGGGCTGCAACTAATGATTATTATTACCCCTGATTAATCTGCCTATGTTTCAATTATTAGTTCAAATCACATCTGTGATTTAAATAAATTTGTAATTCAATTCATTCACCTATACTGTTATAAGACCAGTCACACGTTGATAAGATGTTGCTGTTTTCACATTCAATCACCTGTTTTATTTTGAAGCCTGTTAGGTATTATTAATACCTCTCACTGGTACCAGCACATCAGAGCAAGGACTGTCCAGCATGTTTGAATTGCTTTTTATTTATGCAAACTTGTAGCAATATTGTTAACACATCAATTGCCAGTCAGGAAAAGGTTTAATTGCATAGAAATGCCTCCTCTCTCCATCTGATCATGTAACTTGCAATAATGAATAATGTACTCTTATTTTGGAGGGGTACTTTACTCTACAGTTATGTGAGCATCCTGACAACACCACTCAACCAAACAAAGGATGTGTCCGTCTGATGTCTTTTTTTGCATTTACAGGAGGCCGAGGCACCACGGAGCGTTTTAGAAGAAATTGGGCTCACATAGACCCTCACGCTGCCTTGAAGTTCTTTCTTCCAGATGCAGATCTGGCAACTGTCCTGTCTCTATCCTATCCCCATCTGCTCCTGTTCATGTGCCAGTGTTGTATGTATATAATCACAATCTATGTGCTGTATTATTCTGAACTGTATTATCCTGTAATGTTCTTTCATTTAAGTGCCAATTGTGGTTTGAAGTCTCTTGTGATCACGCCCCTACTTGTATTAATGTATTATACTCCCCTCACATTATGGAACACCACAGAGAACAATGTAGCAACGACATGAAAGTGAACAAAGCGTCATGTTTAAGTCATTCATCCTCTACCTATTGAAGTGATGTACGTGACGTTTGGCTTTAAGGACTTTGTCAAGGTGCTTTGTAGCTCCAATTTGTACATCTCATATTAGATTAGCGTTCTGAAAAATAAATATCCGTTCCAGAAACCTAACTAGACTGAAAATATTTCTCCTGGTGCGCTCCAAAAAATGTAACCACATCTCCAGTTCTTTCAACTGCATTTCCTAATCCATGCAGTTGGAATGACAAATGTCCATTCTGATTTCTTGTAAAGTACAAAACAGTAACACTGAGTTTTAATTGCATTATTTAGTACTGGAAAAAAAATGTAAATATAAATTAGTTGTGTAAGTTACGCAATTGTGATTGAGATTTGTTTCCATCTTTGGGTCATTTAGGCAAAAGAGTAGGAGTTCAGCACGTCTGCAAGTGCTTTCAAAGACCCTGAGTTTTTCAATAATCTGATATTTATTTTTCAGAAAAGTAGAGAATATGTAGGATTACTCAAAGGTAATTTGGTAATATGCGAGGCAGAAAGTGGAGCTAGTGTTTTTGTGGGTATCCTTGACAATGTGAAAAACAATTATACACGCCTATGTCCAACCCTATCAGTAAACAGAAGTGTCTACATTAAGTTTGTGTTCGATCGCTCCCTTGAGAAGTTCATATCTCCTGTCAAGATATCTTGTTTGTGAAAAATGTGCTTTGTGGTTTCACTTCTGTGAACATGTCATCTTTGTTTCTGCGCATAGTTCCCTGAATGTTCCTTTATTTTAATGTGTGGGGATATATCTTAGGTAAGTCCCTACCTTAGTCTTAAGTCAAGTTTGGATTGTGGCAGGCATAAAAGGAAGATTATTTTATATATTGATACTTTGGCTTACTCTTAAGGACTAACATATATGACCGAGGAACACTGTGTTTTACTTTCTCAATGGTGTGTACGGAGAGCTAACGCGTCGAAAAGGAATTTATCGCAGGGTGTTTGAAGCAACATGTAGTTTTGGGGTTATTTGGCCACAATAAACCAATATTGTGTAATTATTTCAATCCGTATAAAGACCGGCAATACTTGAGTTAGGAACTTGATTATTTTCTTCCTTTGTTCGATTAGTAACTGCAAATATCAGGGGACATCATCACTTCTCATCAGTCAGCTTGTTTACCTTTCAGTACGGTGCAGGACAACGAGCTGTGTACCTAAACTCTGACATTTTTATAGATCTTAAAACGTCAACCACAATGTGATTTTGTTGAACATTCATAGGTAACGATCCAGCAGATATAATTTGTTCAAAAGAAATAACCTTTGTATTTACCACTGCCAACTCATTTGCCAACATTTCTTCTCTTATACTTTACAGTTATTAACAATAAATGTATTCAAAAAGAAAACCATTTGTCTTTCATTTTTTATATGCTTGAACAATAACTATCTAGTGCCACAAATCCAGCAGGTTAAATGTTCAGTAATACTGCCAAATATTGACATATGTACGTTTTGGTGAGCGTCGCTCTGCTCCAAGGTTACAAACTGGTTCCCATACAACAGTTATTGAAAGAAAACCAATTTCAAATTATGAGCCACTAAGAAGTTATGTCATCATTTCCAGCAAGCTTGTTTGGGACTTCTGTGTTGAATTCTTCACTTTTAGCTTCACACATTTTCTCTCTGTCTCCACTTGCATCAAAGTTGTTCTGAAGCTCTGTGACATTTGTCTCTTGACTTTGACTTGTGTCCGACTGTTTCCCAACTGTCTCTTCCTCTGACTCCTTCTCATTTTCTGAATCTCCAGACGAAATCGTCCCTTCAGGCAGATGGCTTTTTTTCTTATGCTTCTTCTTGCTTTTTTTCTTCTTTTTGGAGTGTTTGTGGCGGCGACTTTTGTGGGTCTCGTCATTCGGAGATAGAGGATTTTTTTCTGGTTTCTCAGGGCTCCTATTTTTGCTCCTTCGTCTACTCTTCTTGTTTCTTTCTCCATCTCTGCTTGTGTGTCTAGAACTGTCTCTAATGTCTTCACAAGTATTTGTATTTCTATCTTTACTGTCTCTCTCTTCACTTTTATTCCTGTTCTTGGACTTTCTCTCTTTATCTTTACTCCTGTTTCGCTGTCTATCCAGCTCTCTCTCTCTACTTCTACTTCTCGACCTGTCTCTACTTCTGCTTCGACATCTCTCTCTTCCTCTGTCATTGTGCGTGGATCTGAACGACCATCTGTCTTCTCTCTGTTGGTGGGAGGACCTCCTTTCTCGACTCCTCTCCCTGCTCCTGCTCCTCCACCTGCCATCTTCTCGTCTGCTATGAGATCGCTCCGATCTCGGTGGGCTTCTGCTGCAGTGACGCTGCCTCCATCCTCGCTCTACATATCTCTCTGAATGCCACCCGTCTCTGTGACTCCCCCTGGCGCTGCGGTCAGGTGACATGTGCAGGTCCCTGTCAGCCTCCCAGAATTCATTGCCAGGGTTTCGAAATACATGTAGGAAGTTGCAGTTTTTCCCTTTGGGGCACTTCTGTCTGTCAAACAATCCTGAGGAAAAATATAACACATGGGACAATTAGCAAATGTGAACCACACAAACTGAACTGCCTATCACAACTTCATCAGATGGATAAACTCCTTTTGTAAAGAGGCCTGTCATCTGTATAAATGAGTCACTCACCACAAATAGCATTCTTCCACCGTGTTACAGGACATATCTCACAATGAAGCTGCTTGCCTGCGTACCACCTCCCGTTGAACTTAATGAAGGCCTCTTTGCACTGCTCCTCTCTAAACAGACGAGAGGACAAAGACTTGAGAGATTTTTCCAAACAGTGCAGGTGATTTGGAAAATGATGCACACTTGTGTGATTGCCTTACGTGTCGAACTGAACATAAACATTCCCTCTTAGGTGTGGTTCATAATTGCAGCTGACCTGAAATAGAAAAAAAGAAAGAAATGAATTAAAACACATTTAAAGATTCTGAAAATCCAGAGTAAACAGTAAAGCAGTGCTTTGTGCCGTCAGTTCTCTCTGTGCTGAGTTTACAGCCTTGTTGCCCACATCTTCCAATCATTCAATATTTAGCATTTTTTCCATCTCCTAGCCTTTTCACATATACAATTTTGATAAACATCTGTCTTTGGATTGTCTAGCCTTGCCTAGACATGTTGGATCATACCTGTTGACTGACTGAAATTTAAAGAGATTGAAGAAGAAAAAACAGAAACGTCTCATATGAGCGGTCACAAACCTAAAATATACATAAGTGAGTGTAGTTGTCTTTGACTCGGCTGTCCTGGTCCCCTCTTACCTTGAACTGCACCACCTTGCCAACACTCTTAAACTCTGGCAGGGCATCATGGTAGAACTCAATAAAGGTCTCCTGCAGATCCTCCTCGCTGTGTTCCAACCATGCATCCATTTCGTAATCATCACGCCGAGACTCCTCCATACCAAACGTTATAAACATACCACGAATCATCAGAGTTGGGCTGGCTGTTGGATAAACGTGCTTCCGAGAACATCTGGACTCATAGGATTAAAAAAAAAAAAAAAACATATTAGGAAAGATTTTTTTAATGCACCCGATCTTTTCAGTTACTGTACACATAGCAGATGTAGTAATGTAACATAGAGACCCATTTGAAACGGTAAAGGAAGTACCTGTCTCCAAATCGACATGCTCCGGTCTTGAGGAAGAACGGACAGTTGGCTACGTCACGCTCTGTCCCATAATTCTCAGAGCTCTCCGTCACCGGAGCCTCAGGATTCATCCACATTCCACCGTTATCTAGCTGGAAGTGAAAATGTGAAGAAATACCCCGTCTGTGACCCTCTGATTTTTCAATTAGATACATAATCAGGACGAAAACTGTCAATACTTTGGTTTGAGGCCAAATACCAGCAGAACTAATGACAGTTGCGATTTACCTACAAAACCAGGTCAGTGCTTTACTCGATGGTGTTCATGTAATTGAGCTGTTAAACATGAATGATTTACAAATGATTAGTTTTCATTTAGTGTGTATTTTTTCCCCACTTATATGCTAGATATAGTTAATAAATTAAACTTCACATAAACAGGGAAGGATATTGGATGCAGACTTAGTCCTCTTCTGGTTTTCTGGATGATAATCAATATTCTAGTTTGGCAGCCACTGTAGAACACTCTTGGTTAATTTTAGCTGAACTGTAAATTACACAAGTTTGTCCAACTCCTGCACTTCTCTTCATGTGTGTTTGATTTAATTTACTTAATTATGAACATAAATGTATACCTATCTGATATCTGAAAACAAGGGGTAAAAATAATTTTAATTCTGTATCAAATGACATTCATGTGCGTTATACCTGATTTTCAGCTTCATCCAGCATTTTCTGAACAGCTTCCTACAAATGGTGTAAAGACACGTCTGGTGAAAATGTGTATGAGGTCAACATCCAGCAGCATGTCTGTTACTAAGTGTTAAGACCACATTCTCCAGGGCTGATAAAGACAAATATACTGGCATCTTTGAAGGATAATTTCAAGATTTCTGAGCTTATGCAGAAGAATTTCACAGGCAGTTTTCACACAAAGTAAAAGATACGTCCTCGTTGTGAGAGCTGAGTGGACTTGCATGGGATTTTCTCTTTGAGTATCTTTGTTAAGGATCAGTGCGGCTGCTTGTGCCACTCAGTCAAGGAAAGATTTAAAAACAACTGGATATAAAGTAAGAACACGGAAGGAAACACAGCTGGTCTAAAACAACTCATTTGATATGCTTAATTGGATGATATTCTGAATCAGCACTTTTGGATGGATAGTATCAATACTGATGATTTAAAAGAAGTGGATATATTTCTCGTTCTTGTTTTATCCTCCTAGGGCCCGTTTCACCTCTCTGTCTCGCTTCTCCTGCTGTTTCTGCTCTTTTTCTTCTTGTTCCTTCATCTGCTGCGTCTCCCATTCCTTCTTTATCATCAACTGTGAACACAACAGACATTGCACCAGTTAACACTAACATTGTATGAGAAATCACTTGACAAACAGCGTAAGTTCCGCTCACTTTTTGGGGAATTATTCACCATTCTGACCTATTTCCGACTTTTGGTGATTGAATTAAGAAACATCTAAGTACAATACATCACCAGTGTAAAATATCAAATCGTTTGTAACAAGCTCCATAACTTTCCATGTTAACAAGCTCTTAATTCATATTATAAATATTGTCTTTTTTTAAGTTGTATTTCACTATACAGTCTCTGTCATAAAACGTAAACAGACAGCCGACTACCTCTTCGTCCTCCTTTCTTTTCCTTGCAGCTTCTTCCCTCTCAGACCACAGCCTGAACTCCTCCTGGGCGAGCCTCTCTCTTTCCAACCACTCTTCATGTAGCTGCTGACTGAGAAAACAAATGAAATATGACTCAAACAGAATGCAGATTCTGACTGACTGATCTTTATGTAACTGTCGAGGTCAAGTTTTCCCTGGATTTGGTGTAGAACTGTCAACAAATATTTCCAAAATCTATTTGTAATCAAACAGACATTTGTAATAATCTTTGATTGTGAACAAACTTAATGTAGGTCAAGTTTAATGAAGTCATGAAGTCGTGAAATCATTCATTTGATCTTGCTCTGCAGTAAAGATACAACGATCTTTCAAAGGCATGTTTATAATTTTACAAGTATACCTCTATATGTAGTTATCTCTCTCGTTGTATTGTTTCGCCCTCTTATAGACTTACCATATATAAACAGATAGTCAAATTCATTGAACATATTTGAGTTGTTAGAAAGAAGGACTGCACTACTGTTTTGCAGGACAACAGTTTAATGCAAGCATTTGTGTCCTACCTTTTCTCCTCAGGAATATTGATATCTTCATCATCTGCCTCTTCTTCCTCAGGAGTCTGGCAGATTGCTCCATTTTTGGAAGCTGCAACAGAGCAAATGTTGTGGTTGTCTGGCTATTGATACAACTAAAACAAGAGAGAGGAGAAGCTAACACATTTGACCAACATGACAGTTCTCATCATACCACATTCCCTGGCTTGGGCTACAGCTTGTCGTTTCCGCTTTCGTCTTTCTTTCCTTGAAGCAGCCTTGCGTTGCTTTGGACTGAAATAGAGGAGATGAAAGCTGAACAAGCTCTATCCTGTGCTACCCTTCAGAAGAATGTAATGTAAGAATGTAAGACAATAACCACAGTATGTTGTCAAATATGCATGACAGACTCAATACAACCTGTAACTTTAGCTGTTAGTATTTAAGCTAACTGTTCAGATATCAGTAAACTGTTTCATGTTCACCATTAAAGCATTGCATTTTACAAAAAGGTAATGATTATTTATATTAATCGTTATATGTTTCACCCCATTGTATTTACAAAAAGAGATCTACAGAACGAGACACACCTTAATAGAGGAGGAGAAATCAGTGGAAGAGTGGAGGCTGACATCGCAGCTAACGACAGCTAACAGTTAGCTGTTTTGATAAGGTAAATTAATGTTTGCAGGCCAACGTAGTTTTGCAAGAGCTATTTCTTATAAACGTTTAAGAAAACATATACCATTCGACCTCTGTGATGGGACGCATTGTTTCTGGATCATAGTTGTAAAGGCAGGTTAGTCCTTACACTGAGTTACTCCTGTTACTGTTAGCTAATACACTTTACATAGCTGCATGCAGGTCTGTTTTGTTCGCGCAGACAGGAAGTGAACATGAAGTAGTTCCGGTTTAAACTGTCACTTTTTGAGAAAGAACCGCTAATTTTCACTAGTAATTAAAATATGTTGCCAGACTTTGTGTTCATTTGCCAGTCATCAACGTCTAATATAAAGTGGTTTTGCCATGACAAAATTAAGTTTGGTTCTTTTTAAGTTCTGTGTGTCAGATTGTTGTTGTTTTGTACAAAACACTTGAGACAATGTATTTATGGACGTTAGATTTACGCAGAATGAACTGAATGAAAGGCTATGAGTAATCTTCCCTAAAACCTCATATGCACATTAATACATATTGCATCAAATACATAGAGTGCATCTCTGAGAGCCATTCCTCTTGATAAAATATGAATCCGTAGCAAATCAATAAAAATCATATACGACAGTTGAAACATAAATGATCATATTTTAATGTATACAAATTATTTGTATATTACTACTTTCTATGCATCAGATAAATTTGCTTTTAGAGCAACTAACCAATATTAGTCTCAGTATAATTTGAATTATTAAATAGTGATCTGTCTCTGGGAACTACAATGTTTCAGCTTGATCTGAAGCTTAGAAACTTAACAGAATTCTGAAAATTAAAATAAAAGATCCTATTTGTTAACTTGTAGACAGCTAATTATTCATTGCCATCTGATTTGTGAACATTTGAATACCATTACCTTTTTGAATGATTCTGTTGCGAACCCCCGCACAAAAGTCAAGACAAGTCTTTCAACCAGAAAAGAGAAAATAATGTGCAAATGTTTTTATTTGATTATATTTACCAAAACACAAGTACGGTAAAAAAAAAAAGCACTTTGTATCCCATGTATCGTTCTTGAGGCATCGTCTGTACACGCCTTTGCTGTTGCTTTACACACACATATACACACTTTTGTATTATTAGCACTGCAACATCTTGATTAATACTCAGGCAAATGCAGAAAATGAATCACAAGCCATGTTGATATATTGCCTTTAGAAGTTGTTTAATGTACAAATGTACTGTCAAACATTCCCCAGCTTCTCAATTGTGAGGTTCTGCTGTTTTTTAATATTTAGACCTTTTAAAATTGAACATATTTATCTGTTTCGACTTTGAACACAAGCAAGATCATTCTTACTAAACAAATCACTAATCAATAAATAGTGAGAATAATTGTCAGCTGCAGCCCTGAACATACTTTTATATCATAGGAAGACATTTTGTTGTGTCCTATACCTCTACATGGCCTTGATTAAGGTTGCCAAACACAGCTCCTTAACCACATATAGCAACTGCTAATAACTGAAAACACAAAGTATTATTTTGCAAGTATGTCAGTCTTTTATTGTTTGTCTCCCCTTGTCTCCCCTTGACACTGTCATTCAGTTTTCTTGTGTGGCTTTGGCTTGAGGAAGAAGGCAGGCCGGGTGGAGCAGCGGTAGCACAGAACCTGAGGCACCAAAGCATACAAGACATTGACCAGCAAGAAGACAGGCTGGCTGCCAGTCGGAACTCTGTAAGAGAACGGCGTCCGTGTGTGTAGAGACGCACCAATATGACAGAACTGAGCCTGTGAGGTAAAAGAAGAAAAGAAAGGGAACATGACAAAGAGCTTTGTTACTTTATATTCTTTTTTGATTTAAAGTCTTTTAATTTAAGAAAAATTATTATTAAAGGGCAAAACAATTTGCAGTTAAGTATTTTTCTGTTTCAGTTAAAGATGTCCTATGTTTCCCACAATAAGTTTCTCCTTATTCAAATTTAATTATATTATATTTATAGATGCATTGCTTTGAGAAAATTGGTTTCTAAGCCTCTTTTATATCGGATTTCTATGTAACACCTCTGATACCAAATTTTGAATGCTTCAGAAAAAGTTTTTTTGTAATAACAAAAATATCTTTATTTTTCTATATTGCAGTTTGAGGATTAACACAAAGTTGCTTCAGGGTGAAAAAGCCTTTAGCCTTTATGTCTGGAGTTTGTATGTTTTCCTTGTGCCTGCATGGGTTTCCTCCAGGTGCTCCTGTTTTCTCCCACACAAAGAACATGCAGTTAGGTTAATATGAGACTCTAAATTGTCCACAAAGTTGACTGTGAGTATAATGGTTGTGTGTTTCTATTTGTCGGCCCTGCAATAGACTGGCGACCAGTCCAGTGTGTATCCTGCCTCTCGCCCAGTGTCAGCTGGGGTTGGCTCCAGCTGCCCCTCAAGCCTGCAGCAAGGTATTCAGCATAGCAAATTGTTGGATGGATATTTTAGGGCGGATTTCTCTTCTATTGCAGTGATGAACCACAAAACTTGGTGAAATTTTGGTTTTGCAAGTCAGGCTTCAGAATGTTTCAGTATTAACACATTTTCGTAGAAAAAAAGACAAATGAGATGCATCACAGCAACCACGGCTGTCGCAGTATCAGATGTCCTATTTATAGCTTGGCTGAACGGCTGACCTTTAAATGAACAGCACCACCATTCCTCTTGGACTGAAGTGTTTGCCCTTATCCTGCCGTTGAGTGACGCATCAGCCTGCAGCTCCAGCAGATATATACTAGCACACTAACCACTGTTTCCAGCTTTAGATGTAAACAGATTCGGATCATATCTGTTTATGCTCATGTGATGTTTCCTTCTCCGTGTACCGTTACATGATCTACTCTTTGTGTGAATAATTGTATTCCCTATAATACTGAAGTTTTACAGTTTTGTAGACCAGAACTACCATCAACTCACTTTTGCGTATAAATTGTGTATTTTGTGAATATGTATTGGCAGTACATTGAAATCAAATAATGCCTGTAGGTGCCCTTTAAACTTCACTTGACTGAAAGCTGTGGAGTTCATTGTTTAAGTAATTTGTTTGTATCTCAATATAATGGGCAATTAAAGACATTGTCTATGTGGTTTCCATTTTTACTCATAAAGAAATTCAGACATTTGCATCATACCTCTTGTATTATAGTACCGACCTGTGCTAGTGCTCCTGAGTGTAAAAGAGTCAAGTCTGGCATCCACTCACATCCTGGGACTAACAGACCGTAGAGGGTAATGATGCAGTATGGGCCGGAGTACAGCATGCTCACCAGCATCTGTCAAACAAAATGCACTGCTTCAGAGATCCAGTGATACCAGTGTTAGGATGGAAGATTGGAATTCATGACTTGTGTAACCTGTATTTTAGGGTAGGCTGAGGGGTCTTTCAGATAAGGCTCATATAGTTGTGTGTAGTCTTGACACCATTTGCTGGAACAGTCCAGAACAATCTAAAACACAAACTGTTTGAACTGGAGATGAACTTAACAGTAAGAAATGATGGTTCTACAGAGTGTTGACTTCTCTGTTAACCATCTTAGCACTTCTTACCAGGCCTCTGAAGACACAGAAAACCAGAGCTAGGATGAGGTAAATAATGAAGAACAAATCCAAAGGTCTGTGGAACAAGCTTGTCCTCTGAGCCTCCTGGATGCCCTGACAGGGAAAGAGCGAGGACAAGTTGTTCAGACTGTGCTCTCTCTCATGCCACATGTTGACTATGTACATTTGTGGATGGTGCTCTTAAGACATGTGACAAAACGGTCACAAAACTATCACTGATACATGGATTGATCACAGCCATGATAATAGACTTACAGTAATAGACTGGAAATACACCCTGTGGTTTCAAAGGATGAGGAAAGAAATGGGCTCAATTTTAGAGCCATAAAACCCCAGAAAAAAATCACTGTGTCTCCCTTTTATATAGTTTCAAGTTGAAAATGCCTTTTTTTCGTTTTGGAATCTGACTTACTGTCAACTGGACCACTTGTGTGGAGGACTGGCTGAAGACGCGGAAACAAGCCCAGATGGACACTGAGATATACAGCTTGTGGAGCAAGAAGAGAGGACCAATTTGGATGCCATACTTTCCTTGGAAAAGACAGTATAACATATAATGTCATTATCAGAATCAGAAAAACATTATCGTCCCATGCAGAGAAATGGCTTTTTACATTTGCTTAACATGCAGTTAGGAAAGTTGAATAAAAATAAAAACGAATATGAAATGGAAATAATTCATTTAAATACACAGTAAGTTAATAGGAAATGTAAAAATACAAATGTGCAAATACATATGCTCCCACTATGAACATATGAAATGGTAGAATGTAAAGTAAATTGACAGAAATTTACATTGAATTTACTGTTTGTGAATGTAAATGTGCAAAGGCAAATTAAATGAAATTGAATGACATACGTCACGTGGGTCAACACATTAACAGTACTTTAGCAACATAATACTGATGAAACTCGCAAAAGCAAGTGATTTGCATGTACGTTAGCAATGGTGGCTTTGTGAAAGTTCTAAAGTTTCTTTAACTTCAGCAGAAAGGGGAGAATTTGTATATATGGACGGCCACAGGAGGGAAGGTGCTCCTGTGTTGCAATCAATGGAGCGTAGGCAAGAAACAATGTGTGTGTATGTATGTGTGTGTGTGTGTGTGTGTGTGTGTGTGTGTGTGTGTGTGTCTAAAAGCATCAGATTATTTTTAGTGTACCTACCAACAGCATTCCCAAGAATGTAGATTATGGAACGCATGACAAAGGATCCTACCCAGTAAAGTCCAATGGCTCTGTAACTGTCCCTGTGCAAATCAACAAAACAACACTGCCCTTGTCAAAGTTAGGTGAACACATTTTATTTGCAGAGATTTTCCAGGCAAAGAGGCAAAACTAAAAAATGCACTCAAGTAGATAGATCTTTCACCCTCTTCTATTTCAAGAAAGCAGCACTTACCCCCAAGTAATTGCTGCAATCATGAGCAGATACATGAGATAGTGCACACAGCCATCCCAATAGGAGATCATGTGCCCATGAGCTGTATTAATATGTGGATCTGCCTGTAATACAAACCAGATTAATCAGTCAGAGTTTGTGAAGGCACATGTATAAGCAATTGAAAAGGACGCGCAGCACAACTTGCCTGTTTGAGGTAAAATGTCACAAATCCATCAATGATGTTGTCCTGCTCCAACCCAATGATCAGATTCACCACACTGAGGAATGCATGGATCGTATACACTGTACAGATGAACACATTAAGTATATTTCAGCTGGCTGAGCTACAGCACTCACTCAGGTTAACTGAGCTCCTGAAACTGAAATTTCTGAGAATCTGACAAATTCTAGTATTCCTAGCTCAGTATGTCTTTCTCAGATTAAGCCAAAGTGAAAGCAACAAGAAACAGATTCCTACCATAGAAAAGGGGATCTATTGGAGCCTTCTTCTGAAAAATAAAACAGGCTGAAATGGCCAGGATAAGGACTGTTGCGCACCCAGCGAATAAGAAAGCTTCAGCACTAAAGGCAAGGTCAAAATGTATGTATGAAAACATCTGACAAATTAATGATGCTACTAAAGCTTCCTTTTTGTTAGAGGCAATTTTCCCAAGTTCATTTTGTATTCGTACAATTCTTCACTTACCTGTTGTTGTAAATGAGGGAGTTGAATAAATAGCAGATGGGGATTGACGTCAAGGAGAGCACAAACGTCCCCGTCCCAGCAGATGCGCTCATTGCTGACCAACTTTGAGCGAGTTTTTTCTGGCGTTAATATTGAGAAATTATCGTATGGACTCGTCTCTTCAAAAAAAAAAAAGCAAAAGCTGAAGAGTTATGCAAGCTCCATGCATGCTGTTGTTATTCTGGTGTCAAGCATTCACTCCCTCACTCTAAATCTGACACACACACACACACACACACACACAGCATTAGGATTTGTATATTATGGGAAGTGTAGGCGGTATCATCTAGCAGTTGTCTGCATCATTTTATTATTTCAAGGTAGTTTGGGCGACTGACCACTTGGGGCGCTGCGCCGGACAAGCGATGTCTACCAGTTTGTGACAGGTTTCATCTCTATTCAGTTTCCCAGTCGGTCCACTGCTTGTGTGTGTTTGCATCCAGAGAATTACAGAGAGAAATGTGAGTTATACTGTTACTTAACAGAAATGTTAAATGACTTTGTTATGTTATGTTATGTTGCATTGTTTTGTGTTGCATTGTGTGGTGTCGTGTTGTGTTGTGTTGTGTTGTGTTGTGTTGTGTTGTGTTGTGTTGTGTTGTGTTACAGGGCTATGATTCGCTCACTTTGTGATTATGCGTATTTGGTCTAGCAAGCATTAGTCCCCCAAGCAAGGAGTTATATTTAACCATAATAGTTGAGGATATTGTCTAAACATTCTAGACTGGAGACCTTATATCTAACTTTGTCAACAGAACTACACTTCCTCATCTAGCTTTTGGCATCTGGGAGATCAAGCAGTCATGGCCTCTGTCCTTGGTTGACATAGCAGCTCTGCCTTGCTCGTTATCTGAGTGGCTACTTGCGTCTCCAAACATCGCAGTTGTTGATATCAAACACACAGACAGTGTCTCCCAAACTGAGATTTATTACTTGCCCTGTATTGGCCTCAAAGGCCAGATTCTACCCATTTGACCCCTTGTCTTGACCTGTAGAGGTAGACAATTCCAATACAATATGAGATTCAGTGAAGGTGGTTATAGAGCATCAGGAAGAAGCCTGGAGCTCTTCTCTTCCTATTTACATTGATGGTTCAGAGATCAAACTACTGGGAAAGTCACATTTGAATGGCATAACCAAATAAAAAAAGGTTAGATGCTTCCTGATCAGACTTTTACGGCAGAGATTATAGCAATCCTGTGGGCTCTTTGGTGGATAGAGGAGACAAAGCCTAAATCAACAGTAATCGACAGTAATCTCCAGCGATTCAGCCTTAGGTGCTGTTCCCTGATGAAAAAACATTTTTGAGGGAAGTGCCACTGCTGGCAGACTAAGACTGTAAGGTATGTTTATTTACAGTGTGAAAGTTATTAACTACAAAGGAAGAAACTATACAAATACTTAGGGGAGAGAGGATCCAGACAAAACCAACAAACTGCTGGATTTCCTTCATACCGCTGGTTTGTACCAGCGTGCATCTGTGTTATCATGAGGGCGCCCAGACTGAGGAGGACAGAAGTTCACCATCGGTGTGTATAATCTGCCAGTGCGAAGAAGAAGAAGAAGACGAATCAAGTGTGCGCCTGCGTCAATTTCTGGAGAGACGCAACCGAGGCCAGCCAAGCTTACAGCTAAACAGAAGAGAGCAATGGCTACCACGTAAACAAATAACAACATACACGGTACGGTCGGTGTATGTCCGTGGGCTATGAACGGCTTCGTGTAGAAGCTGAATAGAAAAGAGAAGAGCACCGTTATGGCGACCGGGAGCAGCGGCGGTGGCGGGTTTGCGTCAAACCATGACGGTCAAGAGGTAGCATCTAACTCGGCTCAGTCTGGAGCCGTCGGAGTGTTCTCCAATGTGTCAGCCTCCGGTCCTGCCCCGACCGCCTCCTCGCCTGTTCTCGGTCTTCACCGGGAGCCTATGTACAACTGGCAGGCGACGAAGAGCTCTCTGAAGGAGCGCTTCGCCTTCCTCTTCAACAACGAACTGCTGAGCGACGTACGGTTCATAGTGGGAAAGGGCAGGCAGGCCCAGAGGATACCGGCCCATAAGTTCGTCCTGGCCGCTGGCAGTGCCGTGTTTGATGCCATGTTCAATGGAGGCATGGCGACGACCTCGGCCGAAATAGAGCTCCCCGACGTGGAACCGGCAGCCTTTCTCGCCCTGCTCAGGTGAGATGGGGCAGGTGATTGTAACGGACTGGTTCATTCAACTTTGTATCTGAGGAGCTAGTCGATGAATGCTCCTGGATTACAAACCGTTATCATCCCATTGAAGTATCAGAACTGCCAATGTTCTGTTTGTGTTAACTTGGCTACGCTTGTCCATCAGAGAGCACTTAAGACTTTATTCTTCAACTGCCTAATATTTCAATCAGTTTTGGTCACAATTGAATAATACTAATATAATAATAACTCTATCAATATTGATTTTGCAGGTTATTTGATAAGGTTTAAATATATACTGATATCAAAGTATTCAAAGGTGTATTACATCCACATCAGTATTTGGCTTAAGAAGCCAGCGTCAGTGGGGCGACTCAGTTAGAGAAATGTGTTCCTTCATGTTGTCAGACAGGTAAGGAAAAACACATGCAAGGTCCAAATGGGACAGGAATGTGATCCGATCTGCTAGACAACATCTGGATCCCATTGTGTTCGGATATTTGGTAGGTTTCAATGTCATTCCTACAGCGTGTTGGCGTTCATATCTACACCTCATAATTCCTGCTTTGACCTCTGACTGCGAGTACAACTGAGCACTTCTTAGGTGTTTGAATCACAAGCATCCTTTCAAGTAGGGTCTTCTGTTTACACATGTGCTTCTTCTTGGGGGACATTCAAGAATGTTTGCCATGTGAACAGTCCAGTATTACTCTAATATGTAATTTCTACAAACAAGCTGATTAAAAAAAAGTTAGCCTAAAACATTACACTGTATTTTCAGAAAAGAAATTATGCAGGCTTGTGAGGACAAGGTCATTAAACAAATTGGAATGTTGGTGACATAAACAATAAACATCAAGTCAATCAACATATTTTAAATGGTGAATGTTGTTGTTTTTGCTGCAAATAAAGATTCTTACAAGTCCAATTTGATATCTTAATGTCTTGTTTCATACAAGAGGCAAAAGTTCATCATTATATTGGTGCTGTAGACCATCTCCCCCTTTGCGTAATGGGTTTTCCATTTTGACATAAATGGCCTCTTTCATTCCACTTTCCAACCACTTGTCTTCTCTGTCTGGTATGTGTATATGTCTGTGTCCCTTGTCCTTCAGATATAGATAGACTGCTGAGTCTTGCCTAGAGGAGTTGGTCGTCCTATGTTGGGCCATGCTCTTGTTTAGCGCTTCTTTGCTTTCCAGGCACAGGTCCGTGCATTCCTTGTTCATTCACTACATTCTTTATTGTTATTTTGTCTTTTGCGTCTGTGTCAGTGTGTTGCTGGGTTTAAAAAGTACAAGGTGCAGTGCTTGTTTACGATTCTTCTGTTGACTTAGTTCTATCCTTCTCCACTCGCAGTTGCCGAGCTCTTACTGGGTCCTGTTACCGTTTTCTCGACCACTGCAACCTTATGTCATAATCATGTTATATGATTCTTTTGCCTGTTTTGTCTCCACAGGTTCCTTTATTCTGACGAGGTCCACATCGGGCCAGAGACTGTGATGACAACTCTTTACACGGCTAAGAAGTATGCTGTCCCTGCTCTGGAGGGTCACTGTGTGGAGTTCCTAACCAAGCACCTCAGAGCAGACAATGCATTCATGCTCCTCACTCAGGTTAATGTTGCTTACACTCACAGGAAGTATTTGGGAATTATAGAAATGCATTTTTATACTTATTACATCGATAAGTCCCATTCTCCTGTGGCACAAACATCCACTTGTACACAAGGGTGAACTAATTTGAATTAGGTGGTCAAAACAATAAGCTTCCACAACACATGTTTCTGACCAAAACTCAAAAACTCACACACTAACAAGGTGAAGGTCAACTTCACTGTGACATCATAATGTTTTGCAACTACTTTTCTTACCGTTGTCTAACACTGTGACTCATAAACAGAGTGGTTGCAATTAAAACCTGTTATGAATATCCTTCAAATGAAATGGGGATGTATTTGTATAGTGCCTTTATACATTAACGATACTCACTGAGGGGTTTTGTGCGTCATACACCGATGCAAGAAGCCAACCAGGTCATTAGGAGCACTCAGTCGTACAGCGTCTCGCTCAAGGACACTTAAACAGATCGAACCTGTAAGCCTTTGATTACTAGTTAGCCACTATGCTGCATTACAGCACCTATTAGGGACTGTGGAAAAACTTTTGTTGTGTCAGAACTTTTTGTTGTACTTCCTTTGCTAGTATTGTATTTGAGAATTTTTCGTACGTCCGAAATCTTAGTATGAAACCAATAGCACGCAAAATGCAAATATTTTGGGCAAACACTGGAGTATCCAAGCACTTAAGGTCACATTGACACAAATGTAGTGTATAGTTTATCCATCTGAAAAGATAGCCTTCTCTCCTCTTCTGTCCTCTGCCACATTTCAACTTTTCAGGCTGCACGTGCAGTTGCTTTCTAACCAACCCTTGTTCAACATTGCAATAGTAACAATAGACTTCTGTGAATCTGATATACCTGAAGAATCCCTCTGAAAACAGCCAGTTTCATTGCTTTGTACTTGCTAATACTTGTAATTGCTTTTGGATCTTAAAACATGAATATTTTATAAAAATGTATAGATTATTTTTTGCCAAAACTCAGTTTGTGACATGTTCATGTGGAATTATTAAAATCAGCGTGTTTTCTGCTCTATTAGGTGATTTCATGTCAGAACTTTCCCAACATAACATCTGAGAATACTTTAATTTACTTTTAATGAACAGCTTTTCTAAGTACAGTAATTATTTTTTGGCTCAGGCAAATGATCTGAACCCATCAGAGCATACTCATGTGTTTCTTCTTGTGCTCTTGTTACAGGCGAGGTTATTTGATGAGCCCCAGCTTGCCAGCCTCTGTTTAGACACTATTGACAAAAGCACTGCAGACGCAATAAATGCAGAGGGCTTTACAGATATTGACCTTGGTAAGTGAGTCTTCCCAAAGGGACATTTGTTGGTCTGTTACTTGTATGGATCTGAATTAATTCTGTATTTCGTATATGCTCGTAGACACTTTATGTGCGGTGCTTGAAAGAGACACACTCAGCATCAGGGAGAACCGTCTGTTTGGGGCGGTGGTACGCTGGGCAGAGGCGGAGTGTTACAGACAACAGCTTCCCCCGACCTCAGAGAACAAACAGAAGGTTCTAGGAAAAGCCCTTCCGCTCATCCGTTTCCCACTCATGACTGTTGAAGAGTTTGCAGCAGGTAAGAAATTCACAAAAATATAGCATTAACACAGCTTCATACATTTTGTTTCTTACATTGTATTATTCAAGAATGACATTACTTAACATATTCAGCATGTTCCTGATGTGTCCATACATTTCAAACTGCAGAAACCAGTTTGATATTCTTTCTTGTGCCACAGGGCCTGCCCAGTCTGGAATATTGTTCGATCGGGAGGTGGTAAATCTTTTTTTACACTTTACAGTAAACCCCAAACCACGGGTCGACTACATTGACAGGCCCCGCTGCTGCCTCCGGGGAGAGGAATACAGCATTAATAGATTCCAGCAGGTTGAGAGTCGATGGGGGTACAGTGGTACCAGTGACAGAATCAGGTAAGAGGACGGTGGATAGGTGTAGCATTTATTTTTTATCAAGACAGCTGAGGTTCATTACTTTTCTCTCATATTCCCCTTGTTTCCCTGTGTTTTCCTCTCCAGATTCAATGTTAACAGAAGAATATCCATCGTGGGTTTTGGCTTGTATGGTTCCATACATGGACCCACCGACTATCAGGTCAACATACAGGTAACTGCTGGCATTAAGGCAGAATGATGTAAAAAAAAAAAAAAATCATGTTAAAATTTTTCAAAACTAGTGCTGCAACAATATCTGAATTAAGGTACCGATAACAAAACAGTCATTTTTCTACACCTTAACTTGAGGAGTATATACCAACGATCTTCTAAAATATTCTCTATTGTCTTAATATGAGCAGGTGTTTAAGCAGTTCGCTGAGATAAGATAGAAGATTATTTAGATAATGTGTTTGATGGTTTGGTTAAAGATCAAATCTTAACCAGCATTGAGTGCTGGCTCTCGTACCTCACATTTTTTGTTAAACATTGTCCAACTTGTTGCATATATTTTAGTTGCTTTGGTAAATACTTTAGAAGAGTAGTGCTCATTTTTCTACCTCACTTTATTTTCTTGTTTCAACATTGCATTATGTTCAACAAAGACAGATTGTGGAAGAGAAATCAGTGTCTTTGTTACATTAAATTGCTCCCCATAATTGTTGCACCTCAGTGTTAATTGGCTTCTCTTTGATTCAAGCTGAGTTCATGATATCAAGTGTTTAGGAGATTGGATGAGAGGCATTTTCAATTGTCAAGAGTCAATTATTGTGATTAAGTCATGATTTGGGACACATCCAACGGTGCTTGTAACTGGCCAGGAAAATCAGCACCAAGTGAGAAATAAACTCAGAAATATAATGTACACTGGCATTGTTTGAAGTTTTCATATAGTTGAAAAGGGATTGCATGATTTTGCTAATTCAGTCAAAACCGTATTCTGTCCTTTAGATCATCGAGAGCGACAAACGCGTAACACTAGGCCAGAACGACACTGGCTTCAGCTGTGACGGCACTGCAAACACGTTCAGAGTGATGTTCAAAGAGCCTGTGGAAATCCTTCCTATTGTCAGCTACACTGCATGTGCAACACTAAAGGTTAGTTTGAAACTGCTGTATTGCAAATATGTCCTAAATTGCACAACTGAACATTCTCTGTTATACCCCTGATGATGATTTTCAATGTGTTTATTTATTCCAGGGTCCAGACTCACACTACGGCACGAAAGGGTTGAAGAAAGTGACTAATGAATCAGCAACAGGGAACAAGACAACATTTATATTTTTTAGCTCACCTGGAAATAACAATGGTACATCGGTTGAGGACGGACAGATACCAGAGATCATCTACTACACCTAGATTAAAAGTGTAATGCAGGTACACTGAACCACGGAGACCTCAGACTGAGGAGACTACCGGACTGCTGGAGATATAGTGCCTCATGATCCCATGAAGTAAAGACTGTGTGAGTGACAGCGTGGGTGTGTATATGTTGTACGTGCATGTCTGTGTATTCAACAGGGGTGCACAGACGTCACGTGGCAACAGTTAGAGTTCAGAAAAATTTCAGCTCTAGGCATTAAATGTATCAGCTGAAAAACTTATCAAGCAAACCAAATTTTCCCCTTTGGGGATAATAAAGACTGATAGTTGTAAATGATTTTATATACTGTTGTTGTGTCAGCGTGTTATTATCAATAGTCTGCCAGTGCAGGTATTAATTCTACATGTATGAAACTCCAGAGGCAGTCATCATTTTTTGGCCAGTGCCATTCCGTTAAGTCACATTTTTGCTGGTACATCTTACCGAAGGTAAATTTGCATATTTTATAATTGTGAGCTGTCCAGAAACACTTTGTTTTTGCATTGCAATAAGGATCAATGTGTGTAATGTAACTTTGTCAGTGGTACGTGCTGTAATTTGTAAGTCCATAATTGCTTAGCACTATAAATACAAAATAAAATGATTTGTATGTTTACAAAAAAATGTCTTTAACAATTCTGTAAAACAACGTGGTAAAACTGATGCAGGATGGCTTCCTTCGATAGATTCCGGAAGGAGCTAGTCTTGATTCATATTTTATAGGACAGCTGCCTAACACAGCAAGCAAGAAGGACAGTAAATGGTTTCTTTAGCTTCCACGAAATTGAAGGCGAGAGACAGATGTAAGACAAAATAATGTCCATAATGTCTTCTGACTAAATTTATCTTGGCTCTAACTTCATGAGATGGTTCCCAAACATTAAAGGAATCAAATTCTCCATGTCTGGTATATGCACACATGCTTCAAACTGTAGGCTCACGCTTTTTAACTAGGCCGAGGTAACTCAGATGATGTTATTGACGAGCTTTATCTTAGGGGCCACAAACTAAAAGAATCTCTCATCCCCATGCAATCTTCATATTATATCTGGTATGTGTTCACTCATCAGTATGAGTGAAAGGAAAACGCAGTCTGTGTGAAGTTGTGTCTAGAAATGAAGTGCCCTCAACTTGCATAACCGCACATTCATATTAGAAGGGTGGTGGAAACAAGATCACTTTCGGTGGAGTGCGTGGGCTTTGACAAGGAGAGTGATCCATGGTGGCTGTCAGGTGAGTCACCAGAAGCCCTTTACAACAGAAAGTACCCAGAAAATCTGTTTTTATTCCACCCACCTGACACAAAATACTCAAACATTAGGAGAACATTTAGATTACGACAATACACAATATTTTACATGGTACAATGGAATGAAATCTCCTGTATACTGGCAAAATATGAAGATTGGGGAGAAAGTCATTCATGTGCCTGGTTTCCTAAAGACTCAAAATTGCAAATCCACAAAGGTGATTTGGGATTGTCAGATATTTGGGTGCATTTCTGATTGTCTGTTTCGTAGGCGGGTAGATTTCAGCAGAAAAGGATGTCGTCCTCAGTGTGAGACATCTACTTGAGCAGTGAGACAGCGGGGAGAGATGATTTTGATGATCTGTTTTCGACACCCTTTCTTTTCCTTTAGAGGACTGCAGTGTTGGTGTGGTGCTGAGGCAGACGTCATAAGCGTAGCGGGGAATGACAGACATGGTTTTGAGTGAAATGTCTCCACTATTTCAGATTTATCATTCATGTCCAAGTCAGGATGAAGAGTGGAGAGGTTATCCCTTTAATCTAGCACCACTAACTGGTCAAAATGTGAATTAGTTCAATACTTTGGTTTATAACCAAGAACAAATGACAAATGACCTGATTTGTTCATTGCTCATTTTGTTCACTGTTCATTGTCATTTCTGCATGTTTTGTGTATGATGGCATTAGCATATAACTCAATTCACAACTGTCCCCATGTGGTACACTGGATCTTGTAAGCCTGGGGCCTATTTCAGCAAAAGTGCAGAAGGAGATGATTTCCTCTCCTGTTGATTTTGTCCTGTTAAACTAGTCTGAAAGCAGCCCATCGTTGAGCCCTGTGAGAGTCAGAACTCTATCTGCAATCACTTGTATTTGTCATAATTTGCAATCTGCACATAAGTAGTTCTCGAAATTACTTTATTTACAAGGCCCCTCATTAAGCCCACCCACTAGATTAGATACTTACAGGTTATGTAACTCCCACTCCAAGATATGTATCATCTCACCAAATGCTCTGAGATACACGTACGTATGAATTAAGAAAAATATAAAATTAAAAATAATGAAAATAATTGAGCCGCCAATGGCCCTCATAGTTAAAGACAGTACATCAAGTAAAGTTAATATTTCATTCTGTGTTATATTGTCTGCAATCTGATTAACTTAATCCACATTAGGGCTGGGGGTGGGGGTGGGGATTATTATTTTCCTAAAAAATTGAGGGTCCAGACCATCGTACTGCAACGTTTACATGTAAGGAACTGTGTGTGTGTCCCTACCTTCCAGCTCTTATGCAGTCAGTATTCTAATGACGTAAGCCTGTTGGGTAATTAATTACCATGTACTATTTCGTGACTGTGTGGTGAGCATCAATAACCCCCCCAGAGCTGGTGAATCACTGGGTGACGAGCGGGTGTGCTGTTCAACTGAACTATGACCTTGTGACTTCTCTCACTTTATAGAGGAGAAAAGACAAGATGAAGCTCAATGGCGTTTTGTTTCCTTGTTTTCCGGTCCTGCAGTTGAACAGATTTAACTAAAACAATCTATCCAGGTATCTAGATCCAGATAATCCAGTACACAAAAACTACCTGGACGATTTTTACAAAGTTAGTGAAGAGGTGTAGCAAGAGACAAGGAAGAACCCATTGGATATTTGGGCATATCCTTTTAACTTAGCGAAGTGATGTGCACTCTACAGAACGCCATTCTATTTCATCGAGAAACTGTTTCGGAATTGGCTGTCATTACCTTTGTCTCTGCGTGCGACTCTCACCTGAGAAAGTAAAGACGAGAATTTCTTTAGTCCAATGAACAGTAAAATTGGAGCAACGCCACACCTGGGGTCACAATGGCAAACCCAAATTCCTTGAGATCACCTCTCTTGGGCCACTGCTTTCTAGAAGATGAGCATTAGTTCTGTTCAGTGGATATCTGTGTCTTTTGAGTGGGACTTTCATTTAAATTCAAAAATGTGTTAATTTCCAGCAGTGGATGATGTAGTGCTCTGCAGGGTCTTGATGCTCGTCATTCTGAAGTCTTCCTGCAGACCTGTAGTCAGTATGCACAGAGCAGGCTGAAGAAAGACAACTCATTTCCACATATAACATTGTTGAATTTGAGAATGTCTCTCCTAAAAGAATGACAAACACATTGTTTCCTTATATTAAACAACACAAGCAGGATTAATTATTGCACTGAAATGGATATGGTGTGTGTAGTCTAATTCAGAGGACCTGTCAGCCCGTCCATGGGGCAAAGCAGTGGTGTGGATGATCGTGGTAGCTGATGATGTGATCAGCAGATGTCCTGTCTTGTCATGCTCAGTTTAAGGCAAATCGGCACTAAACATCCTCTTGATCCTGATGATATACCAGGATGTTTTGATAACACATGGAAGACTACCTTTGACCTTACTGTGTGGGCAATATATCTGAAGCCTGCCTGCATGTCTCTGTCGAGATACCACCAGATGGAATCAGACTAACAAGCACCCATCGGCGGCAGAGTCCACTGGCTTTACACGGATGACCTCAGTGGCTGCATGATTAACTTAAAGAGCGTGCAGTCGGCTGAGCCGGGGAAAAGATGCCATCAAATTGGATCTACTGCATTCATTATTAGAGTCCCTTTTTAGGTCTAAGTGCTTCATGAGGGTTTGCTTCTCTGCATGTGTATTTTGTTGTGACAGGGTTGCAATTGTGTACAGAACTCTATGTACCTTATGAAGCTTAGGGCATTTATTTCAGGGAAAGGGCAGAACAGGAGCAGAACAGGAGTACTTTGCCATTAACACGCTTCACACGCTATAAGAACACTTTCCACTGTCTGCTAGGGGCTGGCTGGCCTGCACCAACCTTAGCCCCTGCACTCTCCAACACCAGATGTAGGTCGCCGAATGCTGCAGGGGCCGGAGGATGTGTGTTTGAGTGTGTGTTTTGCTTGGTTGGTTGTGGTGTTTTGTGTACAAACGTGTATGTGTGTGTGCACTTAGAGAGATGATTGTAGTGGATGACTTCATCATCAAGGACATGGCCCCTAGCACACTCTCCATTGCTGTCACATTGCATCGTTACAAACAGACCACAAGGAGTCTGACAGCCTGTCAGACCGGACTGAGGGGATTCTCGCTGGTCCTTTGCTGTTGTACTATTCTTTCTGTTACAATCTGTAAACCTCACTTTGCATTCACAGCTTATTCATTAAACTGTAATAGGCGGTGATTTGATTACAGTGGGCATTGAAAGGGTTCAGCAAGTCAGTGTGAATTCTCAAGCACAAGCACGTTGTCTTGTTTTTGATCAAATATGTATGTATTCATGCTGAAATATATGCTTAAAGTTTAATTGGTACTGTCATTCCAAAGTTGCAATTAAATTGTCTGATACAAAATATTGTAACTCTTCCTGTTAATATAACGTGTTTTAGCATGTTTATAAAAGAACACGATAATTATATGATATACACTTTATACACCCAGTGTGTAGAGGGGACTTGAGACACACTTTGTCTTGAATACTATGACAATTACCAGATTAGAGTCTAGTATTATACTCATTACTGTTAAACTCTAAAAAAAACATCTCAATGAGAAATGATATTTGTGCTTAACTGCATTGTGTATTGTTATGTTTAATTCCTGAACACTGCTCTAATTCCTTTCCATGCCACTTAAGTAAAACATACCGGTAATTTTTCTTGTCTAATAAATCCTTGTTTTATTCTTTCTGTCTTCATCTCTGCCCAGCACTCTAGGGTGGAGTTTCTCTTATCTTAACTGATTACAGTGGTGATGGCAGCCTTCCCTGCTGTGTGCCAGTTTCAGCACATCCCCCCACACGCATGTTCCCCCTTCTCCTCCCTCGCTTATCATCACAGCTGATTGCACTGCGGAGGTCCAAATGAACTGTTAACCCTGCCTTCATCACCGCCATAAATAGCAACCACAGGATGCCATTCAGGCAGTGACAAAACAAGGTTGAGAGTGAACTGGGTCAGTATTGTTGTTGGTCAACGTGTTCAAATTCACAATACTTGACAGAGCAATTAAATGAATCAATTGAGACCCAAGGCCTGACATCTTTAGGCAATGAGCTACGTATGTCATAGCCAATGAAGCATGTAGAGATAATGTATTAATGGTGCAACTAAATATTTCAGTTGTTCTTCACAATGTGAACTGCTGGTCTTCGGCTGCTTCTGAGGAGAGTCTCACCACACGAATAGTGCAGTTGTTCAGGCCATTCATTTTAATGCCGTCCATTAGAAGGCACACACTGTGAAATTGCTGAAATGTAGCATCTGTGAGTTCCTGATTCTGTTTTAGGAGACACAAGCATTATTACGATATTTTAGAGAAAAAAGAAAAAGAAGAAAAAGAAAATTGTTTATCTACACTTTTAGTAAATGAGAGTTTATGACTTGGTGAAGATTCTGTGATGTCATCACAGCTTATCAGAGCAGATATAATGTTAGCCTGCAGAAATGGTTTGAATGTGCTATTAATAGCGACTTGACAAAAATGTGGGTCATGACCTATCATTGCCAGAATGTGTAGCTCGTGGGTCTCACCCTTTTCAACCTCCGATCAATGACAGATATCCTATATTGATCATTTACGACCCGACAGTGGACACTGCTTGTGTCCACTGTGGACACTGCTGAAAAGTCACAAGCTTTCTTTCCTCATCAGGTTATTTCATTTTTGTATCACTGAAGAGGAACCTGGAAGCTCCTGACCCCCAGGTTGGAAACGACTGCTGTAAACAATCCTTCCAGACAAAAATCAGAGAGTAAACTATTCCTCTGTTTCAGTAACACTGTTCTTTATTAGGTAAATACTAAATAAGCACAATAATGTATTGATAAAGATTGAGTATGTGGATATTTGTATCCTTATATAACATTGTGATGCAGCATATAAGGCTGTAGATGAAATACACTTCCTTAGGTAATTCAGATCCGCTTATTGCAACAAGACTATACAGAATACTTCATTAAAAGTGTGGAAAATGTTAATGATTGAAGTAATGTGATGGTAGGACTGCAAAAGATTTTCGCCTGCTGGCATTACATCATGATACCTCTTTATTAGGTTGTTCTGTTTATAGGCATCAAAACAATGTATTGGATAAGTAGAAGACAAACAACAGGAACTTTCTTTAAGAAATACTTCTGGAAAAAGTCTCACTGAGCTGTGCTTTGGATTTGTGTTTGAGACAAGCTATCAAAACATTAAAATGTGTAATACTGTAAGTTTTTAATGAACTCAATAGTATGAAACTGACCAAGAGTCACATAAAAATATCAACAGTTGCTTATTGCCATTTGTGGTATTTCAATGCAAATGATATAGTATAAATACTGTTAAAACCAGGGACATAGTAGTACAGATCAGTAGCGATCATAACGTGGCCTCTGATAGTGGGGGTTGTAGTCCTGGTTGGAACTTGGTTGATGCCCACTTCCATGCCCCCAGTGCCGGTCTCGGTCTTGCCGGTCTCGGTCTTGCCGGTCTCGGTCTTGCCGGTCTCGGTCGTGCCAGTGTTGCTGCCCGCGACGCTCCCCTCTCCAACCCCGGTCTCCGCCCCACCCACGACCTCCTCGACGGTCCTGGTACCTACAGGGAGACAGATAGAAATCAGACAATGTTGTATGATAAAAATGAATGTGTTACATGTTACATGTACAGTTAAGCATTTAAAATGCACATACGGTTTCTACACATCAAATCTGTCTCTTTTGACTTCTCTTGGTCAAGTATCCTACTTCATTAACGTTAAAAGGTTCTACTTTGCATGTTCCTGATTCCAATTCATGTATCTGATCTAGATATATTTGGGAATTCCACAGGTAGGCAGAGTCTAATGAAATCCTTATTTTTGTACATTAATAATGACCATAGAGCATTCCAGTTGATTATTTCATGAAGCTGATTATAATGGAGTTCAATACTGAAAAGAGCAGGTGACCCCAAACTTTTGAACGGTAGTGTATTTGCAAGTGATTGTATTGACCATCAGTATTGATAGACGACAGTAATCTCCATACAACAGACAGAAATGTCAAATTTGATTTTGGAACTATAAAGATCTTTCGTCGTAGTTTTTAGAATTATGATTTATTTATTGTTCACAAAAAGGTCACATAGTGACTCATAAAGAATGAGGTCTTAATGTGAAAGGAAAATTCGCTTGTTATTTTAATGCAAGGCTTAACTACAACCATATAGCTAAAGTGTAGTACCTTATGTAAACCGTTAAAATCAGACTTGAACAAAACAGAACTAAGTCGAAGACCTCGAAGTGCAAAGTTCCTGCTGGTATACAACCTGTAGCTAACGTTATAGTAGCTGGGGAGTTATAGTTGCGACAAGGGCAATATCATGTTATATGTACAACTATCATTTCGGTATCTTTTATAGTATTTGTATTTGCATGACACAATAAATATCATAATAACCTGTTGTCTCTGCCTCTCTGGTTTCCTCCCCCACGGCCCCTCCAATCCTCGACGATGGGAGGGAGGTCAGCAGGCCGGTTCACATACTCCTGGTATTCATGGTCTTCTGAAGAAAACCTGTGTGCGAACAGCTCCTCGTAGTTCTGCTGTTTTTCCTGCTGGTTCTCTGTAGTCTCTGTCGTCTCTGTCATTCTGCAATGAAAGGACATAGTTAGCCTGTTGATGCACTGGAAGGATATGTTCTCTTAATGTGTATTGCTTTTCTAATACAGAACAATAAAACATTGACTAACGTTAGCTAAAGCTACAAACAACACACACATCAAGATAATGATGCAACGTTTGCTCCAAACACACCTTATTACGACTGTCGTTAGCTGTTCACGCTAACTTGTCCACAATGCATGAACCGATTTTCCTGAATAAAACAAGTTTTAGTGCATCGCTGAAATGCCTCCCCCTGAAACAAAAACTAAAAATGGTTCCGGAAGAGGGCGCACCTGCTTGTGATTGATGGTTGTTACCTGCCAGTTAAAACCGAACAAACAGGTTATTATATGACCGTATAAAGTATTGTTGATACCACCGTCTGACTTCAAAACCAAGTTATCCAGACATACTCTGAGTAAAAGGGGCTTATTAGTGGCGTGGATATATCATAAAAGGGCTTTCGTAAAACATTATAGGAACGTTAGGAGAAAGTGCCAACTACTGGAAGTCACCATATTATATAATGTAAGTACTACGTAATATTTAGAGAAAATAATCACTGTTGTTTTTCAAATGTATTTGTAGTTGATGTATGTCGTGTTTTCCGAGCACATTGTGTCGAATACCACTGGTTTAAATAAAGTGTGGGTGGCTCTGACAGAGGCGTGAGCAGGTGGACACCGCTCCGTGTCGCTGCTGCTGCTGCGGCTGCCTCTCACATGAAACCCAATCCCGTTGGGAAGAAGAAACTCAGCGCAGTGAGCGAGCAGGGAAACGCAAACATTAACTTAATTAATCTGCGCCGATAGTGGGAAGACTGCGAGGTAGAATTCCCTCACAGGGGAGTTTACACTGCTGCTTATGTGACGAGGAAATACAGACCAGCAAAGAGTGAAAACTTCATGAAATGACCGGGTTTCTGTGAGATTGAGCTTGACAACCCAGTGAGTCGAGTTTTCCGAAGAAGTGCTCTCACATTTCAGTTGTCTCTCAGCAGCAAGAGGATTTGTACGAAGCTGGCGAACGGGAAATGATCTATTAGGACCATTTATCATTTAAGGAATTTTAAAGACACATTTCCACACATCACGTTGAATACAGAGCCTAAATAGAAAAGGAGTTGTTTCTCAAGTCCGCGGCAATGGGGTGAGTAATCCAGAAAGCGCTGTCCTTCAGAGCGCCTCTCATGACACCTGCACTGTCTGGAAATACGACAAAATACCTTCACTTTTACTGCCTGTTTGATTTGACTATTGTAGCAAACTGTTTTCCCTGTGCGTGTGGATAGCTGACGGAATCCACGACTTACTCATTATATGCAGATCATTTGGCAATGTGTGGAATTTCGATGTCTCCAGACAGCTGATGTTCTGGTTTCATGTTTGAAATTGATTCATTTATTTCTTGACCAGATATCAGGTGGACTTGTCCATTTTCCTTTGAGTACTTGTTCCTCCCTAGCTGCATTAAGGAAAAGACATTGAGAGGCTTGTGTTATGGAGGTATCAGAGTCAACACTGCCCACTAATAAGGAGATGGTCCACCTGGGAGTGTGTGTTGTGCCTACAGTACAGGGCTGGAGGCACAGTGTACTCCCACAGCTGTTTACAGGGCACAGGGCATTATTTTGCCTCCATAGTCTACTGAGGTGTGCATGTTAAGTCTTTGGCTTACTGCCATATAGTTATGCAATCACCAGCTTTCTTTATATCAACACATATTAATGAGTTTGTTTTTAATCTCTCTGGTGTACCTGCTCCTGTTTGCATGACTATTTCACTCACAAATTGTAAAAATAACCTAAATTAACTGTGCCTGAATGATTTATTTAATTTGTGCAATTAAGGAACCTTTTTATTAATCAGAAAATATATAACAAGCTTAATAGTAAGCAGTGTCATTTTCAATCTGTTCTTCCACAGCAGACATGTGGTTTTTAAACTAGTCCCGCAGACTCCTTCTCAAGAGTTTCTTTGGCATACTCACCCAGCAGGTTTGAAATGGAGTCTGTGGTGTTGTCATGAAGCTGGCCCCAGTGGACCAGCAGCAGACAGCCAGTCACATCACCTGACAGAGACCTGGCAACAGGTTTCCTTCTTCACTGGTTTCAGTCTTTGCCAACCTGTAGTATCACTTGACAGACAGTTGGTATCTTTGGTTTCCAGCATCAAATTATGTGCAGACTGCCCTTGTTATTTTTCAATGAATCCATCAGTAATTTAGTGTGTAAAATAAATGACCATCACATGTTTTTAGGGCTCAAGGTATCTTTCAATTGCTTGTTTTATCTGACACGCAGCACAAAATCTATTTGGTAAATGTATTACCAAAAATCATAAAATGAACCGGGCAAATATTCACAATTAAGAAGCTAGATTGACAAAACTGAGATTGAGGTCAGATGACATATGTTACATTATGGTTACACCTGGTTGTTATGTCCTGCGAACAGTGACCAGTCAGTATAGATGTTCATGTTCGTGTTTGTGTTTTGGCAGTTGGAACTACCGTATCATTCTGTGTTTTCTTTGCAGGGTTTTGGTGTCCTTTTGTCACTGAAGCTCTTTGCTCTGAAATTGAGTTATAGATTAACTCTCACACACACATTACCACCCCCCATGTAGGTCTGCCTGTCTCTCCGAAGTTAATGTGAACTATCATTACCTTCTTCACTGTGACACAATTGCCATTGATTGTCATTTCATCATGATTTGCTACAGTGTCACATTTTTGTGGTATAAATGATTATTCTTTTCAAAACATTTCACATTGATTAGAAAAATACAATTACGAGATAGCAGACTGTAGAGATGGTGAGCATATTCTTATGACTGTGGGAAAGGAAGTGATGTAATTACATTTTGAAGTACAGTTTCCCGGCTTAAACGCTGCGTCTCCTTCCTTTTTTGGAACTATTCCACAATAAAGCTCAGATTGACAGATAGCTGCTTCTTACTGAATAAGCGGTCACACAGACAGCAATGCAATCCGCATATTGCTATTTAAAGTAAGCCATGCTGGAAGCTGTTCTAACACAGGGATGGATGATAATCTCCTGGCTGGCCAGAGAATGGCTGCTTAAGGCTTAACACTCATTGATTAGGCTCTGTGACATGTGACGTGGCAGTGAGTCTCTTGGCTGCCCAGGCATGAGAGTGGACCGTAAGCCTAATCGGAGTGTGTGTGTTCTCTGTCTGTGCCTGAAGGCTCGAGGGGAAGGTAAAAGAGATGTAGAGGAGTGGATCAGGTCTTACTGTTAACAGAAACGTGGGTAATGTAAGCGGACAGACTGACAGTGGATTGGAAGTCTCTTCACCAGATGGTGGAGGCCTAGGAGGCCATCTGCTGTCGTGTTGTGCTTCTGTGGAGACTTCCTCTCTTCCTTTTCCTCCGAGCTCTCAGATTAAGTTGGCCTCTGTATCCCTCGGCCTCACCGTCGTGGAGGAGACCCCTCTGTGGTTGCTGGTTTAAATCTGGCCTGCTGCATTGTTACATAGTTTCTGTTGCTATCTCTACTTTATAGACCTGTACTGTCATGAAGTACCGTTCAGTGTACTATGATGCCAAAACAATGACGAGATAAAATCATGTGCAACATAAAATGATAAAGTTGCCCATTTTCGCTTTTGCTCATCATTTTAAAATAGATATTGATTGCACAATGAATGTTTATAGAAAAGATCAGCATTGAGCATATGACCTTGCTCTCATAATGCAGTTCTGTCTTCCACTGGGTAAAAGTCATGGGAATACCTTCTTGACATGTGGCACAAAGGTGACAAGTGGGGAGTATGATATGTCATGTTGGATGAGAACTGTATACAAATACCAAATGCATCCAGAACAGCTACGTAATCATGATGTCGGACTGTAGAACAAAGGCAAAAGAGAATTTTCTTTTGGCAAAGTAGTTGAAGGTGAAGAGGGAGAGCGAGATGTGAAGTCTGTGTTTGATCCGGTGCCCCTGTTAGACTCCCTGGTGTCCAGGACCTTTCCAACAACTATAACTCCAGTGAAGCAAAATCGCCTTAATAGAAACAACCTTCTAGATGATTTTAAGAATACTAATAATAAAACAAGTTAGCACTTTATTTTAGATTTATATTATATACAGATGTATATTTAGAATTCTGATAACAGTAGACACTTTATTAAATTGAAATGCTACTCCCAATAAATTGTAAAGAATACATTAGAACACATTAAAACTAAGTGTATGCTTATTATGTCTTCATATTTGTTGATCTTCACGATACCACCTAATGAAGACATTTCTGTCACTAACCTTTAACTGATGAACAATGCTGACAAGAACATTGTTATTGTCATTTTGACTGATGCACTCATTGATTTGTGCCACACAGTAATAGTATTGGCGTCACTCAGTGGAAGTATCCTAGTCCAAGTTTTACCGCCCTGTGATCATTAGTAGAGCAGCGTGTTAATTGCAATAAAAGCCCAGATGGTGTTGCAGTGATCCCACAGAGCTTTCCGCTCCTGTGCTCTCTGTTCATTCACTCAGACAAAATGCTGTTCTCACTCCTGGTCTCCAGCAGGCCTTGCGGGTTAAAATGACATCACTGACATAAGTTGGATTACCTTGGCAACTAAGGATCCATGTTCTTCAAATCAGGCATTTTTACATTTTCCAATAAATACTTCTTGGTGGTCAAAAGGCAGTTGTTTCGAAGATGCCATTTTTTCATTTGGAGAGTCATTACCAGAACTTTGCACTTTGTGACCTAGAAATGTGTTTCTCCTTCTCTGACAGACATAGGAGAACATTTTCTTTTGTTACTGAGGCCTACAGTAAAGCTGGTAATTCAGTTATTGTTGTCAGCACCGGCAGAGAAATTGAGGTGGGATAAGTGCTCTGACTCAACGTTTCTTCTCCCTACTGTACTCTAGATATTGGAGTAATGCAGCTTTTGTCACTGCAAATGCAAATTCCTTGAATTTTGCAGGCCACTTGTGTTCAAGGAAATCATTTATGCATATTCTTCTCTTATTTGATCTTGAGTACTCCCTGCAGCCCGGCCATTGTCTGCCTTTTAGTGCCCTTCGTGTGATTGAGATAACTTGCAGTCGTGACACTTCTGACACAACATTACTTAAGGTGATGTAACCCAAAGTTGTATATTTTCTTCCTGAGACCATCTTTCAGTGGGTTTTCATCAGGTCACTGAATGCAAAGTGCTTCATTTCACTAGAAATGTTTTGTCAATGGAGGATTCCGATTAAAAGAAAAAACATTTTTAAATATTCCACTGACCTTATGAAGTCCCATGGGCAGAAAGCTGTTGTCTCACTAATGAACAGATCCTATTATAGCATCACAGATTCATCCGCATCATTATGCCTGTGGGTTTACACCCATTTACCTGTATGTATGTTGACTAGTAAATTCCTCGTCTGTCCATTTCACGCTCCAAACATGGTGTAAAACCCAGACATTGTGTCTCGTGAGTGTTGATGTTATCTCTCTGCTGACCCATTTAGATGCAGACTTGACACCCCTGTATCCTCACTGCCAGTACAGAACAAACATGACTGTACCAAAAAGTTTCACTGTAGGCCATCAACATCTCACATAACAGGAACAACAATAACTTAATAAGTAAAATACATCCTCATATTTGACCCTTAAAAATGCGTCCATAAACATGTGATCATTTGGGCTGCCGTGTGTGTTTCTCCTCTGGTGCTGGTAAAGTCACATCAGGTTCACTCACTTTGGGATTATGAATTATGCTGCAGTCCACGTATCTGAAGCAGCAGAGGCTTTAGCAGGCCATTTGAGTTTTGTCATTGAACATTTCAACCTCGGTTGCTCAATTTGTGTCACGAATATGCCAACATGCGTCTATTTGCATTGGAACAAGCGAATAATTGGCTGTGATTAATGAGGAATGAGCCGTCAGAGGATTCTCAAACTCAGGAATGTGGACGAGGCTGTTTTCTGATCTCTGGAAAGACAAACCTGAATTCTCAACAGGTGTGTTAACAAACAGATGCAATGTGACTGCAACTCTTTGACTAAGACTTTGAATAGTAATTACATGCAAAGCTATAAACCACCTGTTGTTATTCACACTTATACTCCGGACACAGTCATCCTGCATCATCTTAAAATGTGTTCTTCAAGCAGCAGGATTAGGAAAACGTCACTTTGAGATTAACTCTTGAGAATAAGGGTTTCACATGTCTAGTGATCAAGTTTACATTTCAAAGGATTATAGAAAACACGTGGCTGGTTCATATTCCTCTGAGGTAATGTGGTGCAATTCTCTTAGTAAGGCACCCAAACCATGACAGCCTTTTGCTGGGAACTAAACACCTCCCCTGCAGAATTGAGCTTGTGATTTTGTGCAGTCATAACATTTAGGGAAACACATTCATTAAATGCATCACAAACATTAATAGTTACAAATCAGCCCCAATGGTTTCTCATAGTCCTTTATGTATTTGGCTTTTTAAAATGTATTCTTGAGCCAATTCACATCACGATTGCTGCAACATCAGTGTGCATGGGCCCGAGGTGGGTGTGTAGGTGTGCATGTAGGCAGTAGGTATGGACTAACTCAAACCTGCTCCTCACAAGCGAGCACACATACGCACACCTTTTAAATTATTTAAAGCATCAAATGGGGACATAGAGCATCCAGCAGTCAGCAGGACAAAGAATTCAGCGGCCATGAAGTTCCAAATGCCGTATTCCTTTTTATCCAGTGAAATCAATCAACCTTATGCTTTTTATCTCAGAAAAGCAGATCACTGGATGGAACCAGCAGTTGTGTGAGTGCATACCATGTGTGCAGCAGTGGCCTTTCACTTCTCTTCCCCTGGCAGTATGAGCTGGCTCCAGACACCATCACTGCAAAGGCCAGCGTACGTCTGCGCATGTGTACTGAAAGGGACAGCAGTGATCTATATGATGGGTTTTGTTGTTCTCAAAGCAGATGAAGACTGAGATTAGGCTTAAAGTGGACAGAACATTTATTAGGCTTTCATTTCTGTGAGAACCATAATCCCAATGGAAGTACAAGCTCTATTAGCTCATGAATTTTGGCTTCCTGTGTGTCTGTCTGACACTATTTCCTCCGAGCCTGTATACCAGTGCATTAACTGGTACTGAACTGAATGTCCTTTGATAGTGTGCTTTGCCAGTTGCCCTAAAGCAACATGAAGACAATGGAACGTCTTGCCATCAAGTAGTAGCTATGTTTGTATTTCTTTTAACATTGATGCCAGCTTATAATTTCAGCGACATTTTAGGAATATGCTACATTGTTTGAATTTAAGATTATGTGGTTGTGCACAAATTCTTCGCTGCACCAAGTAAAATTTGACCATGGCACAGTGAGCACCTTGTGTCCACTTTACACAATGAAGCTAAGACCCATACTGTTATGAAAGTGAATGTTCAGGACAATAGGGGAAAGCAAATGGAGAAACAACACTAAACTGATGTTGCAGAAACCTTGTTTAAAGCCTTATCCTTGGAACTTGTTCGTAATGACGAGTGGAGTGAGTGATGTGTGAACAGTTCAAATTTGTTTCTAAAGAATATAAGGAACTTGTCACAGAATGAGCCTACCAAAATAAGACTTTGCAAATGACCAACCGTTAAAAGTATTGCTACACATTTAATCAAAATATCATTTAAATCACAATATGGCTTGGTGCAGTATCTAAATTTCAAAACTGTAATTTTTTTAATTGAGCTATCACAACCTAAATAAACATAAATGAAAATGTGTTGCTGCAGTTCTCCTCCCTTTAATCATATTATCCAGATTTCAAGAAACTCCCTCGTTTGGTACCCCTGCAAAAATCACATTATTTTTTAAGTTTTTGCAATATATGTTGTTTGCATATTTTTCAGTCATTGTTACAAGACACAATGGTGCATACAAACAATTAAAAAAAACAGTGAACACCAACCGCTTTGTTGAGTTAAGCCTACCAAGAGTAAGGGTGAAATTCTGAAACATAACTGTTTAATTTTCGGGTTACACATTAAGGATTCTTATCTGCTCGACTTGCTGTGGGTGTTTGATTGTGTTGTGAAAACTTGGAGGAAGGAGAAGAGAGTGAGCTGAGATGTGCTGCAAGAGTCAAGACATCATGTTGATTCAAGCATAAATGTGTTGACCCGGCTGACTTCACTTGGTGGTGGGAGAATCTCAGAACATGTCTGACTGATTTTTCCTCCTCACACAGCCAAATGCTTAAACCTGAATTATCAAGACCACTAGCCATGCTGAGCATACTGGCAACTACAATGGAAATGTTCTAAAGCTGTTCAGCTCAATGCAAAGTTGGGATCAGTGGATTTATCGCAAAGTAAATACCAACAGTACATCTGAGTTCCAGACTGAAATAAGCTTGATGTCTTTCCCGTTTCAATATTATTTCTCTACTCTGGTGGAGTCTGAACTGTTTCACAAAAAAAGGTGCGACTTGGTTTTACAGTCCGTCATAAACAGAAGTAGATAGTACACACACACAGTATATTCCGCTGAATTGAAGGTGCATTGTGGAGTTTCTTTTTAACGTTTTTTCTCAATTCAGTGTTCAGCAAAAAGAAATGTGTCTAACAATCCTGTGGCAGTTATTTACTGTCTCGTAAAATATTTGCTTAGCGCATTATTAGTTTGTAACCTGTGTTGTTCACCCATGTGAATGTGTGTTACTGTGCAGGGAACCAACAGAACAGAGGTCTACCTCCACTGGCTACAACTTAACTGACTTACTGTCCATTTAGCAACCAAGATCACTGGAAGTCTTTGTCTGTGTAAGAGGAACAAGCAAATGATTTCAATCAATAATTCCTCTATGATAGAAACTACCACTTACTCTGAAGTGAGCAGTGAATTGATGTTTGAACGCTTATCACTCATCATTTTCCACTTCCTGGTATGTCTGGGCACTGGACCCTCTGTGCAGACAAGGACGAAGATATTTCTTTCTTTCTGAAGGGGAATAGCAGACCAGAGTGGATAGATGCTTGATATGTAACACCTATCTGAACTCCTCCATGGTCTTCCTCTACATCCATTAAGTTCTTGAGGTGTCCTCTGAGCCCTCTCATACAGACACTCCACTTAATTATTCCTCTCTGGCTCTAGTTGCTTGATAGAAATCACAACTTGTGCACCCTTTGAAAGAAGACCGTCCAGATCCATCTTACAACTGCTGGTTCCATTCCCAACACAGCACTGACATCGAAGAAAGAAACAGTTCTTCCTTCCAGCATTGATGACGAATGCCTTTCCGTATGGAAACAAATTTAGTCTGTCGTGTAGTTGTGGTTATTTTTATGACAAGCTGAATTGAGCAGCGCTCTTGTAATATTCCTGCATGTTTTCCAGTTTTATGGCCAAGGTTGTATGAAACCTGGTGAGAGTTCATAATTCTACTCATTAAATGTGTGGACTGTACATATTTCGATATGTGTAAGTGCACACTATTAAGGAGAAAAGAGGACATTATTTCATCACATATGTGTATTCCCTGTATAAAGAGGGATCATTTTCAGTGCATGTCAGGCAAGTTCAGCATGCAGCCTGATCTCGCTCCCCCGCCCGCCCCTGAGCTGATGCTCCTCTGAATGACATGAGCGGCGAGCTGCTCATTGCTGGGAGGCAGTTTACTTTACCATGTGAGAGATGATAGATATTCAAACTTTTACCTGTCACAATCATTTGTAAGTTGGATTCTAACAGCCTGATCAACATCAGGGTAATACTGACTCAGATTTGTTCAGTTTGAGTTTTCATGATGGGTGAAAGTCACAATGATGTAATTTTGTGAGCTATAAAGGTGACTCCCCGATAAATTTAAATTCAGGGTTAAAGCTGAAAATACCATTTGACCCTTTGAGCTCATAGCATCCATATACTTTTTTCATTGTCATAATACATCATCACCTTAGTCCTACTTCTTATATACCAAGCACAATTTTTTTCTTCTGTAAATTATGTAATAGGAATATATATATATATTTAATTAATTAAGCAGGTTCAATCCAGCAACTAATGTTTGTAAGTAATGCCCCGTTTTTCAACCAACCACCACTGACTGCCCAGTGCATCTTACAAATCACTGTTGAACATGGACATGAAAATCCTTGTTTTCCTCTTTGTACCCTCACAGATCTCCACAGTACTAAGCCCAAATTATCTTAGCAAAAAGTAAAGCTGTTCTCAACAACACAACAGTGAATCTTCTCTTGTCTGGTTGTGTTACCACCAGTAGATAATGGTCTGAAATGTGTTTGCTGCACAGGGGAAATCTTCCATTATACAGTGGATGTGATAAGGGACACACACACACACACGCACAATGCACAGTCTCACAAATTCATAGATATGTGTTACTGTCACCTGAGAGGGGAGAGTGGGAGTCGACGTGCTAATAGCTGTGGGTTGCCATGAGGATGTGGGGTTTGTGTTATACTATCACTGGCTGGTCCATGTTGAAACTCTCAGGACTCAACATCTCTGGAGACACACCATGGCTCTGCAGGCTCAATGTGATGGAAATACTTGAAGAGCTCATTTAACAACCTGGAACTGTGTTTGGATAATTGTTGCAAGATGTGGCTTGTTAAGTTGAACATTGTCCTGCTCTGTAGTTGTCTTCAGCTATCATCCTCTCATTTGTCCCTCTGTTGCTGTGTCCTCTGCTCCTCAGGGAGCAGCCGATCTACACCACCAGGGCCCATGTCTTCCAAATTGACCCAACCACAAAGAAGAACTGGGTGCCTGCCAGCAAGCAGGCTGTCACCGTCTCCTATTTTTACGACAGCACACGCAACAGCTACCGCATCATCAGCGTGGATGGATCCAAGGTATGTGTGTATGCACGCTGTGTCTGTGTGTGTGTAACATTGTCAGACATGTGATGGGAAACTATTAACTATTCTCAGGTGAAAAAGAGCCCTCACCAGCAACCTTACACTGTCCTTCCTCACTTCAGTAATATAAAATGGTTCATCTATGACCCCCTTAATTCAGCACATTACTCCAAACGGAACATTTTATTCACATTTGGGTTTGTGGAGATCTGTGCTTGCCACAAGTGTCTGTCTGTGAACAGCATTACACAAAAAATAGCTGCACCTGGCTGAGGCTTACTGGAAAAGCTGTCACCTCCCGTCAACACTGTAAAATCTAGCAACTTTCTACACAAAGCCTAGCGACTTTCCAAAGAAGAGAAAGGTCTATTTCGATGTGAGCGTGAGACACACATCTACTGCCCTGCACAGCTGCTGTCTGCGGTGAATTTGTCCAACGGCATTGTGGTTACAGTTTAGCAGCACTTGAGTTCACACAGTCCGCTACAAGACATACAAAGGTGCATTAAGAGTTCTTCTGGACGGAGCTGTGACATTGCACGCGTAGTTTTAAAATCAGAAGCTGGACATCTGTTAATATCCCCTCTAACAAATTAACAACCGCAGTCAAAAGCTGCATACCTGTTGAGTTGCAATTGAACTCAATTATTTATAATTTGCTGTCATCAACAAATAGCTGAGAGTAGTCCTATTTAAAGTACTCATGGGTTTTTGAAAAGTGGTCCTCCTAAATCAGCCTCTCAGTGAAACACCTTCCTTCATGAATTACCTTTCATCCATGTTTATCGTTGGCCAAGCAATTGCTTGTCTATAGACACACTGTGTGAAAACATTCTCCTTTATTCCCAAGTGTTAATAACATAATTTCTGATTTGTCGTAACAAGACAAACTTAATCTCTCATGTGAAAATAGACACCATATAAACGTGGTTATACCTTATATTCACACCTTCTTCCTCTAGGAAATGAGAGAGAAGATGGTTTGTTTCCATGGTGACCAGAATGTTCTTTGTGTGTAAACGGTAGAGGTATGACAGTGGTGTCCCTCTGCTGACATTGTCAGGTGATCACCTTTGGCACAATGTTAAATCACACAGATTATTGGCAGCGTAGGCGGACAGTAGTTTGTATCATTGCTCCTTTGCCATGTTTGATTACAGGGCCTGTGGGGTTAAGTGGTGGGACAGCGAAGCCAACAGCTGAAGGTTGGGTTGCACTGGAATTTAACATGGATATGTCTGAATGTGAAGTATTTGCTAGGCAAGCATTTTTTTTATTTATTCTATGCTTTCACTTCGGAGCAGCTCCCCTCAAAAACTACAAAAAATATGCAAGTGTGTTTTTAACTGTGTTTATGTATTTGAACATCAACCTGGTAGTACTGCATGTATCTCCTTTTCTAATCTTTTTGATCACTTAAAGGGCTTTCTGCAGTAGAGCACATTTTATTGCACAATTTAATACTCCTCACTAAAATCTTAAATGTAAATATCCATCTTTAAAGAAATGAAGATGCATTTTTGGCTATTCTAGTTAAATGTTGTTTAGTCAAGGTCTAATTCAAAATGAATCTCTCCCACAACAAGAAACCAGAGGCTAATCTGTTATGTCATCAAGCAGCACTTATGCAGCTAAAGCACTGCCAGTAGATTACTGAAGATACCTGGAGTCCACCGGCACGTTTTATCTCTTAAGTCAGTTATCAAACAATCAGTTTTCTTGTGTACAGAATGTGCTGTTCTCTTGCTGCTCTCTCGGTCTCTCTAATCCCCTGTAACCTTGAGTAACTGAGCATTATGCCTGATAGCATGCCTCCTGCTTTCAGCTGTATGTGAGGTACGATGAATCTAATTTGTGAAATGAAGTTTTATCCCTGCTGATTCCAATTCCAAAGTCATTAAAGTTAAAGTGAGCAAACCGAAAGCAGGGAAATGTGAGTCATATCAAATAAATGTTAAATATAGTTTCCAGTTTGTACAATAGCTGCAAGCAAAACAGGTCTGTCTGGAGGAATAGTCAGTGCTGCTGTATGCACTAACTATGGCAGACTGTCAGCTTATATTTGTCCATCCCTGAGAGCCGTGCAGCTCACTGATGATGGTCTGGCAAGTAGAGCAGCATATCAGCACTTCTGACTCTCCCTCATCCTGGATAGTTCTTCTCACAAAGAGATGTACCAAGCAAATGACCTCAGAGTAGCAGTTTACTTGTTGTACCTGAATTATTCAAGTATAACTCTCACTCACACATACCACTTGGAGACACTCTCACGGTGTAAGACTGTCTCAAAATTTTACATTTTGGCTAATGTGCCGAGGTCTAGTGAGATGAAAATAGTTATATGTGGGCTTGTTACATGTGGTGTTAGGGGGCAGAAATGTTGGCTGTGTGTTGGACCACATTTTCAAACCAGCTCATAAGCTCTGATTCAAGGTAAACACAGAGAAACCTTTCTCATTCAGCAGATGAGTGGGGAAATAACTTCCTCTAAAATCAAACAACTGCACAAACCTCATACTGCACAGTGAAGTTTAAACATTCAAGGCAAACAGCAATATGTAAAACACATTTTTGGACTCGATGAACCATGTCTGAACTGGAAATATCACATTTCTGCAAAGACGTGCATAAATGTCACTTTAGATACAGTACCGTATACGTAGAGCTTGTTATGGGTTGTGCAGCCCTCTCTATCAAAACCAGCCAGGCTGGCCTTTAGTTTTCAATAAGTAGTTTAGTAATATTTTGAACCCCTTTTTAATATATGGTATGATAGAATGCATGAAGCCATTAAAGCAGTGGGCAAACATACAGAAATCTTTAACACTCCTTCATCCAAATCACACCTCTGCCTGATGAGCAACCATCATTTTCCATTTTGCTATCTGGGTTGTTGAGAGGACACAGTGAACATCAAGTCATTCTTGGCTGTGCTTCAGCTTTAACACTCCTGCCAGGTCCTCCTGTCCATCATCATGACTGTCTTCGCTGCTGTTTGTCATCACTCTTTAGATATAATAGTCTTTGATGTATATTGAACCGAAACTTATTGAGGTGCTAAAATGTTATGAGCAAGTACAAAAGTAATAACCATTTACATTTATTTACAACATTAAACCATGATGTTCAAATATCACGGTACAGATTTGACTAATTGCTAAGACATTTACATTTTTATCATCTCATAGTCTCTGCAGTCTTTTCCAGCTATGACAAAATCTTGTGGCATTTGGTGCTTGACAGGTGATCACAGCTCTCTTGCTCCCATGATATACATCTACTATATTACTCACTGACTGCAGATTCTTTGCACTGTACAGACACATAATGAGCTAAGGATGAAATCTCCAATAACCTCCTGGCTGTCTGTCTTACAGTCTCTAACTGACCCTCAGGCCATTGGCCAGCTGAGCTTTGCTCTGCACTTCCTGTGCCACTTGATATGAGGCCGGGCTCCCCACTCACACAGCTGCCACCGTCACTCTGCTCACCCGTCCTCTGCAGCACCCACCCACTCGCTTGCTAACTGAGTCCAACATGCAGCAGAGATGGGGACAACCTGGGACAGCAGCATGTTAAAATTGCAATAGGGCATTCCATGGGGTGTGATGCCGCTTCATCTCCTGTTTGTTTTGTTTCCCATGTACAATAAAGGATCACATAATGTTTACATCAGTAAAGACCCGGAATATCTGTCCAATTCATGTATGCACTCTATGAGTGTATAACTGATCAATTTGAGGCAAATCTGGATTATTTGTCCAAAACTAAGTAACAATAAACTTTGTTTCTTCATTCCTATATTTCTTCTATGTTATTGTTTTGTGTTGAATGGCTGTGTTTGCTTTCTGTTTACCAAATTACTTCTTTTTTTTCTCACTTTTATCCCCAAACAATCGCCCAGATTTCCACAATGATCATTAAAGTTTCATCATATATAGCAATTGTGTTTGAACCAGCGCGATGAGCCCTGTTAAGTATTCACTCGTCTGCTGTAGAGCAGACGTGCGAGTGTTGTTCAGGCTTCGCTCAGGTTCCTCTTCAAGGAAAATTAGGTCACCTTTCTTTTGATGAAGCTTCGGAAAAAGATTTTTTCAAAAATCCGACTGGCTTTTGTGTATATGCAGCGAGTGTGAACACCTCAGCCACTGGAAAGATGGAGAAGGAGATCATGGGGGCGTAGAAGAGGACACGAGTCTGTCAGCAGTTTGAATTCTCAGATCCTGTGTTAAAAGCCATGTTGCTATGAAACAAGGAAGACACTCTGATTAAACTGTCTTCTATTGTTTGCTAATTGTTAGGACGATTTGCATCCGCTGTTTAAGTTCTGTTATCTGTTAGCAGTGACTGTTGGTTTGTGTGCCTGTGCAGGGGTAAATTGATCCAGCTGTATGTTTATATAGCATTAAGCATGTCTATATTTACAGCAGCGCTCACGCAGATCCGGTCTGAAATCAAGTTTGAACATTTACGGTTCCTACTGTCACTGCCTCGTGCACCAGTGTACAAGTTTAGACTCCAGCAGATGGCAGCTGATTTACTGCAAAGCTACAACAGGTGAACGTGTACTATAGCTTATGTGGAGGGTGAAATTTGACTACCTAGAGGGTAGTGGGTCAGCAGTTACCACCCTGTAGTGTGTATCCAGTGTATGTGTCGAAGATGGATTGTTTGATCTTTTGTCACTATAATCCCCTAAAAATGGCCCTGAAAGATGTTTGTCGGGGGTTGTTCCTGCTGTTGGAACATGTGTTACATGCAGGTCCGGGACAGCCTAAAATGGCCTTGAAAGACTGTGCTGGAAGTGTACACATCTTGACTACAACTGTGATCTCCAATAGTACCAAACAGTGGTTGCATCAATGGGTCACTCATGATGGTTTTTCTTCCTGACAGGTGATCATTAACAGCACCATCACACCCAACATGATGTTCACGAAGACGTCGCAGAAGTTTGGTCAGTGGGCAGATAGCAGGGCCAACACTGTGTTTGGCCTGGGCTTCGCCTCCGAGCAGCAGCTCACCAAGGTGAGAGGAGACATTACGCATTACGTGACCTCACACAAGCCTTTACACAGCTGAGAGGTCTGATGTATTGTTGAGTTTCACTGCCACCATCAAACATATAAAGAGTAAGCCCGGTCTTATTCATTTAAAGATCAGTTGGAGAAATACAATCAGGAAAGGATTTGAGGATAGATATCCTTTATCGGATTCTTAAACCCACACTGTCACTAGATGATGGGCTCCATGAAGTTCAAGAATCATGTGTTACAACTAATGACCAGTCCTTGAAGTCTTTCATACATTTTCATTTTCAGTTTGCTGAGAAGTTCCAGGAGGTAAAAGAAGCAGCTAAGATGGCCAAGGACAAATCTCAAGAGAAGGTGGAGACACAAAGTAATAACTCCCAGGTAAGTTACATCTCGCTGGTGGCTGAAAGTCTGATTCAATACACAACACCTCTGTTCAATGTTTCCCTTTTTAAATCTCTTAAAGCATCTAACATGAGGAAACTAGTGTCAGAGAAGGTCCCGTTTTCATTTAAGATCAGTTCCGGCATTATTAAGTGTATAACGAGCCTTCGTTGGATGTTCATAGGTTGATTAATAATCAGTGAGAGGTGTAAAAAGGTCAAAGGTCACCCATGACCACTTCCAACCTGGCAAGCATTACATCCTGGTTAATGACAGACAGGAAACAGGTTAGAGGTTAAGGAAGTAATCTATAACGTTTCTCAGTGCCTAACATATTAACTTCTCACATAAACAACGTTGGGAAATTGAATTCAGCTACAACAAGCAGTCCTGCCCGTTCACCAGCTGCCAGGCCTGCTCTCTGACTGCACCGACTCCAGATGGCAGGATTCAGACTCAGCGTTGAGGCACACAAAGTTACTGGCCCATATGACATGATAAATACTGGCCACAGTATTTATCATGTCATAGTTGACATGTCAATATTGTTTACAATGTGTCTTTAGAAGCCTATTTTCACAGTCACAGCAGGATTTGTGACCGTCACAATCAGAAAGCTGCATCCATTCTTGCTAACTGCCCGCAAAACACACAAATGCCCCCTATCCTCCCCCAGGAGTCTGGAAGTGAGACACCATCAAGCAACCAGGCGTCCAGCATTAATGGGACAGATGATGAGAAGATATCTCATGTCAGTCCGGAGGCTGCACTGCTGAAGAGTGAGAACGATCTCCTCAAGACTGCTGTAGAACAGAGGTAAGGATTTATTTAATGGAAATATCGGAAGAATTTTGTTCTTAAATGAATGTTAAATTTACCTTCTTCTAACCATGACAAGTCAAAGTGTCCCATATACAAACATACAGCTAAATGATTTCTCTTTGCATAATTTCAGCATAAACAGTCTTACTTTTCATCCAAAATGTTGTTTCAACATTCTTATAAACAGTGTTTGGGTGTTATCCCAGCAGGACCAACTAAACAAAGTCAGACCCAATTATGTCTGCAGCTGGTGATGCTGCATAAGCTGTTTTTGTTTGCAGACTAAGCAGAGGTACCATTCAAGACATACTGTGATAACACTATGTACTGTAATCTACATCCAGATCTACAGTGGCAGACTCTTTAGATCTGAAAGTGTCTGCCACTTGGCTCTTGGCATTTATCAGGACATGAATCTGGTGTTAACCTTGCTGCATATCAGTTAATTCACTCACAATGAGGTTTAATTGTGTTTGGTAAACATAGCACATAATCTCACCAAGTAAATCCCACTACAGGGGCCATCCTGTCATTTATATCTAAAAAAAAAACAGCAGCTCTTGATCACTGAAACGTGTCCTCTGTTCTCTCTCAAATGTCTTGTATCGTCAGTATTTTATAGCTGCTGGAACGATATTATGTCCCCAAATTGTTCAGAAATCATCCAATGTAATCTAAAAAGTGAGGCTTAGCCACTTAGTTGTTTGGCTTTGATAATCCAGATGCTGAGTGAATAAATCAGTAATTTCATGAAGCGGCAGATGTGGTTCCAGATGGGATTAGAATGACCCCAGAACATCATCGTCAATTATAACTACGCTGTGTCATTTTAGAATTAGTTCTTGTTAACAAAAAATAAAATTGACATATTTTATAAATAGCAGTTTGCAAACCTTCGCTGGCAGTGATTAAGACTTTATACACAAAAGAAAAGACAAATCAGATGAACATGTGGGCAATGCAATCTTTAACATCTCCCATAATACAAGTATAGAAGTAATCAAGATTCCTGTAAAGGAAAATGTCGTCGGTAGTAATCATATGGAAATGGCCAGTGTGACCTGCAATTATTTTGCAAGAGCACAGCAAGTCAGCTATGTAAAATGTATAAATGTGGGAAGCATATAATTTAATATAAGGAGTAAAGCTTCCCATTATAAATGTCAGAATAATAATTAGTTGCATTTAAAAGGACTTATTCAGTTCAAGGATATTTAACTACACTCAAACTGTTATAATTGGTACTTAATGGAAAGTTACAAATGTGAAATAAAGCTGTATCACAGTGTGATGAAGAACAAGACATGTAAACAAAACATCCTAGTTAAAGTAAAGACATTTGTTTCATTGTTACATCATGTATCTTAAACTTCTCCAGGTCGTGGTATAAAGCGTAGGTGGGTCCAACGTTCTTTCGCCTCCTTTTATTGCTCCTTCTACTCACCTTAATGAGGCTTTGGGATTTTGTTTCGTGGAAATGTGTCACAGCAGTGGAACAGCCGAGGAGGCAGAACGCTGCGGTGAAAATAGGTCCGCATTTGATGGAGAGCAGCACATTTCAACCCAGCCATGCATGAGGAATAGTGATGCATACTAAATATGCATCACAATCTTACTGATAATATCAAATCACACACTTCGGTATGAGTGCATCAGTTTCTTGTTATATATCTGGGATGCAGCTCATTAAACCTTTCACACCTCTTTCTTCTTTTCTTGGCTAAATATCTCCTGACATTATGATGTACATCGCTGCTGATTTAAATAGTTATGAGTGAAATGATTTGGTTGCATTATGCGTCATGTCAGTGGGCACAAGACACAGGCATTTTTAACACTAACCTGTCTAAATTCTCTTTACATTACTAACTCGTTCTGGATCTCTCTCTCTCTCTCTCTCTCTCTCTCTCTCTCTCGCTTTTCTGTCCGGCAGCAACACCAACGCCAAGAAGTGGGAAACAGAGCTGCAGACTTTAAGAGAAAATAATGCCAGGCTGGTGGACGCACTGCAGGAGTCCTCAGCTAATGTAGAAAGCTGGAAGAAACAGCTTAGTGCCTGCAAGGAGGAGAGTGACACACTCAGGGAAAAGGTAATACAGTCATGCACTCCTACAGGGAAGTTAAATAATGTACACAGACCCATCGATCCTGCCAGCAGAACAAATGACAGAAACACTGTAGCAAAGCAACAATTACTGCACAAACCCTCACGTGACTATAACTTCAAATCAGTGCATTTTCAATGAATTCTTTTCATGTTCCTCTGCGAAGAGTTGAAAAGAACTGTATGTTTTATTACCTTCTATATTCCCTGCACCAAAGTCTCACTATAAATCCACTGCAGATAGCATCATTTTGGTTTCATAATCAATGTTAACTGGTAGAGCAGCTGTACTCATAAAGTACATTATTCTCAATATTCTACAGAAATGTGAGATGGAACAGACATACTGGGTGAACAAAAAAGGGAACAGACTGCTCTGTACAATAAAAAACCATCACATTGTCTCAATGCAGCTCCGTTCCTTTTCTTTTTTCATGTAGATTGCAGAACTCGAAGCTCAGTGTAACGAAGCCAGTCAGGAGAAGCAGAGAAACGAGCAACTGGCTGTACGAGTGCAGGAGCTGGAGTCCGAGTTACAGGAAAAGGAGCAGGTGAGATGTCCATATCACATCTGTGGTGAATAGAGCGCATGGCTGTCTGTGTTTGTAGAACATGTCCAGGTTCATGAGTGGAGCTGGTATTATACCTCATCATGTTTACATCAAAGAAATTGTAATTTAAGTGACTATCTCATTGTTGCATATCAGTGACTTTCTTCCATTGCAACATCTCTTTCTTTGTCTCTATTCCTTACTCGGCACCACTCCCCTCCCTCAGGGGATGTGGCTTGATAGGAAGTGATGGATGTTGTTTTGGGGATCTTTTGTTCTTAATGATGCCTGCACAGCTAAACTCAGACCTTAATACTTCCCACCATTTTTCTCTTTTTCAATATCTTTCTATTCTACTTTCTGCGCTGCTTATATTAGCTTATAATCTGTTTTGTACTGTTGCACTCCACTGTGGAATAATCAGCCAGGGGAATGTAAACTCGTCTACTGATTTTGTCCCTAATCAGAGCAGCAGGGAATTTGGGCACAAATACCATTAGCAGCGTTGCCTTATGTCTCGTACATCAATCACCCATAATCCAAACTAGCCTATATTCAGCTCAGCAGAGCCTAATAGTGCTGTTATTTCTAATGAGGATGAGCCCTGCATGGCCACACAGTCTTTAGACCTTTGCTCATTGCTGCTTAAATGTGGTTTCTCTCTGCAGACAAATGATTACAGCCAACTTATTGCAATCTGAGAATCTTGCTGCCTTTTTTTTTTTTTTTTAAACTAACATGGCAAATCAAGCTTTAATGTCTCTTGAAAATCTGTATGATTTTTCTTGCATCCTTTTTCCTTTTTTTCATTTAACCCAGAGCCCAAGTTGATGTCTTTAATCTGCTTGTTTGATCAACAGTTGGAACCCAAATACATTTAATTCATAATTCAGAGAAAGGGAAGACATCTTTAAATCTTCTGAACCAGCATTGCCAGATAGATGACCTTTTAATTGCCTTTATTAATGGCACTTATTTTACTGTTTGTGAATAATTCATAGCTATGCTGCATTAAGTCCCATTTACATTCTCAGGGAAGAACAGCATGCCCGGGATATTCCCTGGCAGTCTGAGTATTAATAGAACAAGTACATCTTTTCTTTCTTCTATAAGACCTTTTACTTCCACAAGAACACATCCCTTGTGTTCTTCTGGAATTTGAAAGATTATAGTCAAGCAATCCCGAATATTTTAGACTATCCTGTGCAGAAGCAGTTCTGCCCCCCACAGTGACCGAGAGACATGCACACGGAGGTCCTATTGTTTGCAGTGCACTAGTGTTTCAGACGGCTCACAGAGGCTCATACGCCAAGCGGGCCGTCCCCTTGTAGATATGTACACTCTCCCCTAATTAAAAACGTGCCTTTGAATTATTAATCATACACTGTGGGGTCGACCCCGGCGCTGGCCAGATTCAAACTATCAGAGCAAAACTGCTGCAACTGACTACAAAGAGTCGGACAATAATTACTTGGCATAGAAATACTCAAAGCAGTAACGGATGCTATGAAACTGGAGGGACGAGAGCAATAATAGAAGTGTTTGGTAAACACGAGAGCACTAATATAAAAAAGAAACCATAAGCATAAGGCAGAAAAACAGAATCAAGGTTTTATCTTAATGTGAAGTTGAGATATTTTCTCTTTGTTTATCTATTATTTTTCTGTAAATGCTTTACATCATTGCCATGTGTGTTTAAGTGTATAGTTGGTTTATTTATAGGGGCTGTGCACATTTATAGGCACTGACCACTTACAAACACAAATGTATTTGTCTTTCACATTGATACTTCTATCTTTACTGTCCAAAACAGGAAAACGGTTAGCATATCTGTATTTGGAAGAAATAAAATTCACTTACAGGAACCTGTCAAGTGCAATAATAAACAGATTATATCAGGCACATCCACCCAGTACCTCTTGTATTATCCCACTGACTGTCACACACACAGATACCCTCCTCCGCAGGTGCCCGACTCTGCAGTGTTAGCTAAGCGTGACAATACAACAACAAAGTAAAAACTAAATAAATGTGAAAAGGTCCACCTTTGTGTGCACCAGTGTCCTTGTGTTCTTAAGAAGTCTGTGTATTACAGAAATCTTCAATACACACAAATCAAATGCTGACAAACTCTGATACATTTCTTGGCTTTTTGAACTGACGACTGAACGTTTGTTTCCAGGAAGTGGAAAACCTGAGGAAGCAGGCGGAGATAATCCCTCAGCTCATGGCAGAGTGTGAGAGCATCACAACCAAACTGCAGGTATTCAAAGCACCCAGAAATCCCACAAACCCCTCTTACTCTCAGGTGTGATTTACCGCAGAGTATAAAGG
>CAAKHC010020040.1:3465-15930 GCA_901007825.1 Macroramphosus scolopax
CCAACTGAAGCTGCAGTGGGGACACACACACACACACACACACACACACACACACACACACACACACACACACCCTCCCCCCCCCCGGAGACACAGTTTGTAGCCCTCAATAACAGTTATTTAAACTCTATTTGCAGGAAGATCTGGTGAATAAGGAGTAAGTAGACCTTGGTAGCAGTATCAAGTGATCTTTAAGTTTTACTCTTGGCTGGCATTTACATCTATTAAGTCTCCTTCATTCATTTGCAGCTGACTTCATGTTTTATTGTTTCCTAATACTAACTATTAAAGATTTGACGGTTGAGTTACTGATCCTTTAATATGTCTGCTTCTATTCAACCACGGTGGGCGATGTTGTAATTCTATGAGAAGAAATGTTTTATGAATTTATTTTAAATTTACTTTCGTATACTTTAATTAATCCCTCAAGGGAAATTTTACCCCATCCGTGGGTGAACACACACACGGGAGCATAGCGACACCCGGGGAGCAGTGGGGGTCAGGTGCCTTGCTGAAGGGCAGGTCAGCTGTGAGTGTTGAAGGAGGGGGGGAGCGCTGTAGCTTCACTAACTCAGGTCCTGGGGATCGAACCGAATTCCTGAGATCAAGTAGGGTCAGATGAGTGAATAAAACCTGCCTGTTGCTATATTGCAGAAGTGTTCAGTATCATCCCAGAGGAAAGGATCATTCAAATAGGATCTATTCTTTGTCCAGCCTGTTTTTCATGGACATGCGTGAGCTCACTTACAATTTGGCTCCTGAGAAACAACAGTCCTCTTGTCTCAGCCTCATCCTGATCATTAGGGGTTCATTTTTCTTTGACTATGAGGATGATTTATGAGCAAGCAAAACATCAGAGATTAGTCAGAGAACGTATCACAGCTGAGCAGGTGGTGCTGCAGTGTGACTGCATGCTGAGATGTGATACGGAACAATAAACAACGACATCTTGTACTTTCCTGTGAAAACCGTTACTGTACTAGTTTGCCACATTAGCTAGCTCACCACATAGCTGCTATTATACAGTGCATGGCTCAGGAGGTAAAGTGGCCGTCCCGTAATCAGACGGTTACAGGTTCCATCACCAGCCCTACCAGAGACCACGTCAAAGTGCCCTTGAGCAAGACACTGAACTCCTACTTGCTCTGGATGTGTCACCAGTGGATGACTGTGTGTGAATGAGTCAATATTGCAAAGCGCTGATGCCATTGAGGTAGAATGAACCATTTACCATTGGAACCCAACGTGTGAGCATTAGCCCGACATGTTTTGTGATAAACTGAGGGGTGTCAGGATTCCCCAAAGCCATGATTCAATCCGCAGTTGCTGATTTGAATGTTTATCTCAGCACTGACGGCTTTGCCTTCCTAAGACTATCATTAGGGTTGGGCAGAAGTGAATATCTTCAAACCTGTTTGATTTCAAGGCAAACACTGAGTCCAACCTGTATTCATCATTTAAACACCAAGTCGACTGGAGTGCACAGAACACCTCTAAGCTGGGTTACCTACAATAAACAGTAAATAAGAAGCAAATGCTCACCTCATTCATCAACTGCAAATCCAATATGTAACCAAATGATTGCGGTTGTTTCTCTGCAGTAAACTGTGTACATGCTTCTAGACGGACACTTCATTACATATATATATACAAATATAACGTTATGCCAGCTATATTGTCATTGTCTTTCATGGACACACGCAAGAAGCGGGGAGTTACTCTTATAAATAAATGCATGTTGTGATAAAAGCTACCTTCTGACTTGTTCATTTAAGGACATCACAATATATTTTTCTAATCTTTTAAGATGTGAGCTCTGGTTACGTGACTGTAGTTAGATAGTTATAGTTTCCAAACAAAAGGACAGAGTTTTTACTGAATATTTGAAGGCAAATCTTTACGTCCAAGCTGAACTGAAACTATAACACTTTCTTGTTGTCTCACCCTAACCGGAGTTCTTGAAATCAATAATTCATGTTTCAGTGTTTTATTGTATTGTAAAGAATAATGTGACATTATATCACGGCCATGTTGCCCACTCCTAGAGGGGAGAATCGTGATCCTGTAACTAACAGTACCGTTAACGTCTCTTGACTTGGCAGCAGTGAATCATGTGTTATTGTTACGTCCTTTGTTTTTATATTTGTACAGCATATCATTTTCATGATTAGCAAGACAGTGTTTGATTGGAATTGTTGAAGCTAGCGAGTCAGTAGAGTCAGTAGCAGAGACGTGTGATGTTCTGCTACCTACAGTACGTATCTCATTACAGTAAGATCTTTTTAAGAAAATGTTGTGTCCAAGAATTATTTTACTCCTTCCAAAACTCAGTCGGGGTCTAACTGCAGAGGTTATCAAGCATGCACACTATCTTAGCGCGCAATATATCATGGGGGGATTAACAGAGGACATTCCATTCCACTAATTAGACCGTCTACAGGTCGTACCACAGTGTTGTTGTGTATGTGAACAGCAGCCTTAAACAGAAAGCTTTGAAAAGTGAGGGGAGGCAGTTTTCTGTCAGCATCTTATCTGTCAGACTGGTGGGAGCAGAGAAGCGTCTTGGATTTCATCCGGAAACTTGGAGAGAATTAGACCCCCTCACTGACAAGAAGCTTCAGTAATCCCAGTGACTGGAAACACGGTGATAGGGGATGATTGAGTGTTTTCTAAACATTTGTAATTAATGGATAGAAATACCGGCTTGGTATCAGCACAGCTCTGAGAGCATGAAGCATGGTCTTACCACACTCACAACCTCGCCATGTATTTACGTTAAAGGCTCCCAATTTCACAGCAAATACATGGATTGCTATGCAAAATCCTTATATGATCTCAACATCAGTTTAAAGAGTGAGTGACATGTAACAAGCGCTTTACTTTAATTACTGTACCGCAATATTTTCAATACATCTTTTAATTAGCTCGGAGGAATTCTATAATTATGGGTCAAACCGTACTGCCCCTAAAGCTAGTGCATCATTTATGGGGTACTGCGTGTTTACTGTGGCCTTGTTGAAGCTGTCTCTCCTCATATCACTCCCACACATACAGCCGCCCGCTATCTGTTCAGAGGAGTCAGAGCACAGGGTCTCCTGCAGTGCAGACAGAAGTTCAGAGAGAAGTCTCAATGTCGAACGAGAATATTGCTACCAATATTCTGTGGCACTAAGTACGGAAGTCATTAGCCTAGCCTAGCATAAAGACTGAAAGCCAGGGTAAACAGCCAGGTAGGATCTATAGTACATCTCTATTCTACCCATTCATACTTCTGAGTGGTCGGGACATGTCCTGCCAAACCAAACAAGGGAACTAAACAACATAGAAAATAGGTGAATTAGTGCTCCCCTGAAAGTACAGTGGCCATTGATTTCCCAGTGGTTAATAGTTGATGCTGCATCAGAAGGCTGTGTGTGTCCTGTGATCTCTATTGGCAGGGCAGCAGCTTTAGGAGGCTTCAGAGCGCCTCAGCAGCAGCAGCACTTTCATCCTGTGAATGCTGTGTCAGTGGATTATAGTGAAAGATCTGAACATCTGAGAGGACCTGGCTTTATGTTTTCTGGAACAGCTGAGTGAGCAAAGCCAACATAATGCCGACCCAATTGCATTATTTAATCCAAGTATCCGTATTGGGGCCCATGCAGACATATTTTAAAGTATCAGTAAAGTATTTGGTGATTGAATGAATATATTGGCAAAGTGTTTGTGAATAGGAGCTGGCAGTTGGAGTTGGTCCACAAGAAAGTTGTTGTTGCACTAATTAGCCACACTGACTTACACCCATAAAATAAACATTGACGGTGGCAGGTCATATCAGATTTTAATAATTATTATCTGATAACAGATTTGTGTTTCTCTGCATGCTAGTGTCCAGATAAAGAAAATATTTGGCTTCTGGCACAAAGTGTGGCTCCTTAGGGTGCTTAGTGTGTTCGCAGAAAATTAGCTTACACATGCAGGAAGTGCAGGAAAATTGAAATGTTCTGCAGCGATGGGGCTCGGACACGGCCGGCAGGGCTCCAACAACAATAAACAATAGAAGTAATACATTTTCTTCTCAAATATATTGAACAAATAAACAAACCATATTGGCCTGTTTTTCCAATTGTGCTGGTGAACACGCTCATTCTAACACGCTCGTGCTAACAACACGCTCATGCTAACAACCCGCTCATGCTAACAACAGGCTCAAGCTAACAACATGCTCATGCTAAACACACTCATGCTAACAACACGCTCATCCTAACAACACGCTCATCCTAACAGCACGCTCATGCTAACAACAGGCTCATTCTAACAACACGCTCATGCTAACAACACGCTCATCCTAACAACACGCTCATGCTAACAACACGCTCATGCTAACAACACGCTCATCCTAACAACACACTCATCCTAACAACACGCTCATCCTAACAGCACGCTCATGCTAACAACATGCTCAAGCTAACAACATGCTCATGCTAAACACACTCATGCTAACAACACGTTCATCCTAACAACAGGCTCATCCTAACAACAAGCTCATGCTAACAACACGCTCATGCTAACAACAGGCTCATGCTAACAACACGCTCATTCTAACAACAAGCTCATGCTAACAACAGGCTCATGCTAACAACAGGCTCATCCTAACAACCTGGCCCTCGGTTGCTGACCCCTGAAATGGATGGTGTAATTGCAGCCCCCCTCCCAAAGCCAAATACATGTGGGGTATGGTGGTGCAGTCAGATACCTCAGACTACTGTTTAGTTTGTTGCTTTCCTCAAAGTTTAAAAGGATAAGATTACCTCAAATCCCTCTTTCAACATTAAAAAGGATAGAATGACAAATATGGAAGATGGAGAGAAAAGGGAATATTTGGCTGACTCACCCTTCCCTCTGCGCTGGCAGGCCTGGCATGGCGGTTGAAAACATGTGACGGGTCTTTATGATAAACCTTCAGACAGGAGTGGGGTGTGATGTTTCTGGAAGGAAACAGAAAACACACTGTGACAGTTTCATGAGGATGTGTGAACTCACGTGCTTGGATCCGTGTATGAAGCAGAGGCTATCAAAGCTGCTTTAGTCTGATCATGACACGAAATGTACGTATGTCATCATACGCTATATGGACAAAAATGTATTGGGCCACTCCTCTTAATCATTGAACTCAGGTGTTTCATTCAGTCCCTTTGCCATAGGTGTGTACACCATCAAGCACCGAGCCATGCAGTCTGCCCTTACACACATGTGAAAGAATGGGTCGTTCTAAAGAGCTCACTGAAACGTAGCTCTGTAGTAGGATGACACCGCCACTGGACTCTGGAGCAGTGGAGACGTGTTCTGTGCAGTGACGGATCTCTATCTGCAGGTCTGATGGACCAGTCTGGGTTTGGTGGATGTCAGGAGGACGTTACCTGCCTGACTGCAGGTCAGCTGTAGAGTCTGGTGGAGGAGGGATGATGCTGTGGGTTGTTTTTCTGGGGTTGTGGAGGAAATCTTAATGCTTCATCTTACCAAGTCAGTCTGGACAATTCTATGTTCCAACTTTGTGGAAACAGTTTGGGGACGGACCTTTCTGTTCCAGCAGGACTGTACCCGAGTACATAAAGTAAGGTCCATAAACGCCTGGTTGGATGAGTTTAGTGTGGAGGAACTTGACTGGCCCCCACAGAGCCCTGACCTCAACCCCACTGAACACCTTTGGGATGAACTAGAACGGAGATTAGGAGCCAGGACCTCTGGTCCAACATCAGTGTCTGACCTCACAAAGGCTCTTCTGGATGGATGGACAAACATCCCCACAGACAAGCTCCAACATCTTGTAGAAAGTCTTCCCAGCGTTTCTCACGAAATGTCCATATAATATTTCCAGAGAAATGAACGAGTCAAAGTGTCAAATTCGTAAAAATCCTTCCATAACTTTTTGTACAATCCTGCCAACTGACAGACACGCAATCACACAAATATTCAAAAGCAATCATATAACAACTGTGAGATGGAGATGAAGCCTTTACAGCCCAGAGAATCCACTACCCACAAGCTCCATGGGCATGGAGAGCAGAGGCACAGGCACAGTCACGCACATGGACAGATGCACACACATGCCATGCAGTGACAGACAGTTCTTTTAAACCATCGACTGCTAGTTGGAGGTCTATGCTCTAGTAGCCTTGATAAAGGCCTGTGTTTCCTTGTACCTTGTACAAGCTGGTCTGAAACACTCATTACAGACTGAATTTATTTTTGTAAATCCTCAAAATCTTTAAATATCTAAATATTCGAGTCAATATAGCCAATAAACTAAGCTTAAAAAAACAAAGCTGCTTCTGACTGACTATAGTTAATGCACGTTAACTACGTACAAGAATATCAGAGTGCACAATATAATCTATGAAATGCTATTCAGTATGATACACGAGCAGTCTATCCTGTTATTACAGTAATATATTGGAGGCTTGCATGCTGGTCATTTTTATTAAAACAGAGTGCATAAATGAAAGGCTGCCTAAGTAAGACTACATAACGGCATCGGCAGTCCCTCACCTGATGTCCTCCAGGTCGTAGTAAACGTTGCGGCTGTTGTCTTTGATGTAGATGGCCATATTAGGAGACTGCAGCATCTTTATGGTGAGCTGTTGGGGAAAGGCAGCAACGAACAGAGCCCTTAGAGTGTCCTGACTGCTGATCTCTGCAGGAATCCGGACCTGCTTCGTCTCTTCCCCGTACTGCAGGTACAGCACACCTGCACAGGACACACGGGCAGTGTTACGTCTGAGTAAACATGACATTCAAATTGCAAGATACGTGTCCAACCTGCGGGTCACTGAAAGACTGTACACAAATGTATTACTGTATATATATACACAATATATCACTCTTACTATTCAGAGGATTCATTTATACTGGAGAGTTTCGCTCTTCCAGCTTATGTTGACCTACCACTTTAGAAAGAAAGACATTTGAGGGTTTTAGGCAAACAACAAAGTTTACAGTACTTTGTGGCTGACTGGCCTCATCCATGATACACAATGGGATGGTTGTTTGTCCAATAACGATGTTCCTACACTGTCTGTCCCTATTAAAACACACAGGTGCTGAAATAGATGTTGGAATGTTTGGCTTGCAACAACAACAAAGCATTCACTGCATGCACTCAAGGCAAAGTGAACTCGGCTTGTGTTGCGAAGTTTGAGTTGATAGAGGAGCCTGTTGCACAGCATTTGTCCAGGGATCTGTAGTATGCCAGTTTAAATCTACTTAGCTTTATGTCAGCTCTACATAACTCCTCCTGAATGCTACTAATGACTCGTGTACGTATGTGTTTTGTTAGCTGCTGCAGAATTTAACTTTCCACAAGCAAGCTATTGAAAGGCTTTAGCTGTGAAGGAGCTACAGCTTCCTTTGGTCTTAGTCATGCTGACCACAGTGACTGCAAACAGCTTGACGGAGCTGAGACATTGTTCTGCAAGTCCCAGTAAAGTCTCAAACCTTTACACTTAAATCCCTTGTGATGGTCTGAGTCAAGACAAATCTCAAGCAAATCAAAAGGCTGAAACGTTGGGCTTTTCCCTCATGAACAAGTCGTAATGTGTTCTTTAAAATTGTGATGACATTTCAAAATTCAACAGCCAACAGAAACAGAGTTAGATGTACATCAAGTTACAAAACTCCTGAATACTCTATAAAAGATGTGCTTATCTATATATTTTAGATTTGGCTCCTTTGTGTGAGTTGATGTGTGGAACACATTTCATGTCGTATCTTAAGTCATCAAGTCAAGTTCAAGTGAACTGACGAGTCGGTTAAAATCAGTGTCGAGTTGCAAGTCTTTTATGATTTTGTGCAGGCAAGTTTGAAGCCATCGTTTGTTACTGAAAATCTGATAACATCTGATCAAATAAAGCAAAGGTTCCCGCACATGTTTTACGACACTTTTTATAGTTTAGTAGCGGATGGGACGGTTGTGTCAGTCTGTCTGTTGTCTCAGTAGGATTGGACACGTTCTGGCGACCATCCTCCCAACCTGACGGTCTGACTGCACCTGACGGAATGTAGACTTTCTTGTCCACCTCCCTGATTGTCAATGCTCCCTTGACAGCCACCAATCTTTGCTATAAAATGGGGCTGTATCATCTATGTCAACTGTCTTCCAATCAAACATGCAACGTCTTATCTAAGTTCTTTGTATGAGTGTGTTTGTTTCTACCTACCAAGCAACTTCTCTCTCGTCTGACCACTCGACCGGCCCACAGGTAGACTTGCTCGGGATTTACAGCCTCTTGTGAAGGGGACTGTGAGGGGCAGCTCTCCATCAGACATGGTCTCTGCAGTCAGAGGGCTCTGCTGCTCTGCAAAGCCAAGCACACCTGCACAGGAGGTGCTTTCAGAGGGCCGGGGACTCCTCCCCTGGACAGGGTGCAAACACAGCATTACATTGTGATTATCAAAGGTTCTCGTCCTGAGGGAGATTGTTGGTCTAAACTTGGCCTTAGTTGGTTTTAGAGTTGAAGATGCATAAAAATATATTCAATTAACATGATACATTCCCCTTTCAGCATATTACTGTTGGAATAAACTGTGCAATTACATCATTCTGCAAAGTGAAGTTCAGACATCTAAAGGAACCAGAAGAAAAACACAATTCTGAGACTTCAGCTTGTGAAATTGGTTGAGGTTAAAGGATGATGCACCTTATTGTAAATACAAGATCTAAAACAGTGGGAGTATTCAGATGAATGTGCCTGATTGATTTTATAAAGTCAATATTTAATCTCTTCATTCTCTCTCATGCACACATACAATACACAACATGAGGGGTGTAACAGTAAACAACGGTTTGGACATCGCGTTCTGTCCAGGATCAGTACAAAGGGAAGAAAGAAACAAATATCCCAAATACATGAGGAGAGGGTCCTTTTTTATTCATTAGAACAAACAGTCGTACAAGCTCACACAATAGGTCTTCAGCCTGGAGTCTACTAAGTAGTAAGAACAGAGGTACCACACGTCTGCAGCGTCCACATCTGTCCGCGTGGTGCTCATGTAGTTCGTGTATCGGGCTGCTCAGCTCTAATAATCAGTCACGATATGAATTTCTATTTTTTTTTAAACCAATGGACTTTTCTGTTGTAGAATAACGGGAAATGATGCAGCATGTGCACAGATGTACATTTATAGCACATTCAGGAACAGTCTGCACATTGACTCTCTTGTTACTTACTTGTGTCCTGACTCAGGGCACCAACTACAGAATCATACAATATATGAACAGCTAAATAATGAGCAAATGTCAGGATCTGTTTGAGTCCTCATATTCATTCCTTATATTGTGCAAATATGGGCCTTCCACAACCATAGACCATACACAACACACAAATGCCTTAAAACTCAATATAAGTGATGCTGACCAGAAGTTTGATTGTGCTTGTGGTGTGAGGACCTTCCATCACTGAGGCAGTGGACTAGCGACGTGATCGCCACTCTAACCACCCATCATTTAAAATGAATCAGTCTGGCTACTGAGGACATAAAGGAGAACAGACACAGTTGTGTATTCCAGTAAAACACAGGTGAGTGTTTCTGACACACAGTTTGTTCCCACCTCAAAAAGCCACTTTAAGGTTTATCAGACTAATTACAGACCTGAGGGAAGTTGACAAGCCAGATTAGTTTAACCCAAACTGTAATCTGGAGAGAGGAGTGAAGGAGGTTGTTAATGCCGTCACGTGGACCTGAGCTGCAGCCACAAAACATGAATTACAGCTCAGTTCAAAAAAATTTATTGTTTTGATCAGTGTCCAAAACCAAAGAAACTGACATTGACTCTTCTCCTCCTGCTCTTCTGTAGATTGGATCTACTCTCAAATGAACCCACTGTATGTTAGTTTTAAAAAGTTGAAAACAACAACAGGCAAGTACATTCCTCCTCATAAAACAATAGATGGATTCCTCCTGTGCAATAAAAATGATGTACCACACCCATAATGTTGAGTAAGGCTCTAACAATTTGTTGCTATGGTTACAGCTGATCAGCTGAGCTGTTCAGACAAGGTCTTACAATGCATCTTGATTGATATGATTACAAGTGAACAGCTCTCAGTGCAGGTGTGAATGCATCCGAGAAGCATTAATGATCCAAAGGGACCACATTCGAGGTTGGTCTGGCCGACATCAGGCAACATTCAGGATCATATGACCAACTTATGTTTTCTCTGTAAGCGTAAAAACATACTCATCCGTAAGCCAATGGTGTCATATCATAACTTATATACAACATGTGCCAAGTGAACACTCAACCAAGTTTAGGAGCCTGAGGAAATTAAAGTAAAAGCAAACAACTGCTGGATACACACCACAGATTGTTCCATACTGCAGATGGGTATCTATAAAATAAAATAAACATTTTAAACCCTGGAAGTAGTAGTAAACAATTTGAATCTTACTGGAATTGTCATAATATGTGATGCACACTGTGTGAAAGGGAATTGCTTTGGTTTGATAAAACGGAATGTAACTGGATCAATTCGATGAACAAGTATGAAGTCGCTTTTCTTATTAGAAATTATTATTAATATAAGTTACAACCAAGACATGCAGGATATCCTAACCTGCAACAAGATGAGCCTTGAGGCGGATCAGCTGCAGAATACCACAACATATCATAAATTCAGGTTGTGTACTGGTGGGGGGATATTATCCTGGCACATATTGTGCACCTTAGCATCAATTGAGCATCATTTAAATGCCACAGCCAGTCAATGTCCATCCCTTAATAATCACCATGGTGGCTAATGGTTACTTTCAGCAGGAGAAAGCGCCCTGTTACTGATCGTACAACATTTACGACTTGCTTCTTAAACATGACTTTGAGTTCTCTGTACACCACAGTCACCAGTCTCAATCCAAGTCAGCACTTTTTGGATTTAATGGGACGGGAGATACTCAACATGAAAGCCTTGCAAGAAAACCTGCAGCAACAGCTTGAAGGTGTCACATCAATATGGACCAAAATCTGAGAATGTTTGCAGCACTTTTCTCTGCCACAAATAATTAAGGCAGTTCTTCTAAAATAATATATATATTGTGTAATGTCCACCTTTCTTTCTAGTCAGACTGCTATTTCAGATTTTAATTGTCTGGCCACACTGTACTTATAATTTCACATGTTATTATGGAGTATTTAGGAATGAAATGTCTCAGCGTTTAGACATTAGTGCACGTTCCTCGTGAGGCTCCATAACAGAGTATTGACAAGTGGCTGACTCACGGCAAAGGTGCTCATCAACTAACCCCCGTTATACGCCGGAAAAAAGACTAAGCAAACTTACAGTAAATCAAAGAATTATCATGAAATACTCGGCATTCGGTGTATTAGACCAAAACCGAACAGAAGGGTGGACGCTATTGTCTCGTATGACGTTTCTTGTTTAATACTCAGTGTTGTATATAACGTTCACCCACCGAAGGAGCGGAATATTGGCTGTTTTTTCAGCGGGGTTCGGGTCGCTTCCCTCTGATTTTACGAACAGCAGAGCGCACGTTACTTTTGTGACGCAGCTGTGTAAACACTCACAAACCGTGATAGTAGTTTTAGAGAACAGTCCGACTACGAACACACAGGATAAAGGCTAATATAATAGTAGCTCAACTTTTCTGGCGGTTATAACTAGTTTATACTTTGTTTATGTCGAGCTAACTTCTGCACTGTTATATTCAAACAGGTTCAACGAGCTTACCTGAAGGAAGTACTTTGCAGTGCCAACGTCGGTTACAACTGATAACTTTTAAGGCAAGCTAACGCTAGCTAATATCTACATATATATATGTTGTCTTCTTTCACGCCAGTACAAACTACCAGTCGTCTCCGTCTCAGCAGGTCTACTCTCCATCTACAGGCGCCTTGTATGTTTCTGTCCACATCAGGTGCATTGACAGGCCCCGCCCCCCGCCCCGCCCCCTTGCTGTTGTACTACAGCTAAACTCCACCTCAACAAATAATGCTGGCTTTACCAGTCTGACGAGCACTGCAGTCCAATTTCTCAACTTTATGGCACGACATGGTGCTCGTAGTGAGTCAGGAAGTCTCCAGTCTGTGAGCAGTCACTCTGCACTGCACTGCACACAGACACATCACAGTCATAACAGAAACAGCAACCACTTCACTGAGGTAATAATCTCCTGCAGAGACACATGGACACTGCACATAAAAAGGTTTACCCTAATCCCATGCAGAAAACAATTGAAGATGGAAGCAGAGAACTCCTGGATGGAAGTGTTTCTGCTCACTTATAACTTGGCATATCTCTCAAGTTCTTAGTCGCAAAGCTTACATGTGTAGTTTTGTATTATGCTTTTAGATAAACTCTGTGTTTTCATTTAATGTGACATTGTAGTGCAATAGGTAGGTTTAATAAGAATATGTGCTCCTGAAACCTCAACACAGACATGTCTTGTCTAAGTAATGAGTGGACAGCCACACTC
>CAAKHC010020053.1:4264-17817 GCA_901007825.1 Macroramphosus scolopax
CCTGTCGAGCCACCCATGAAGACCCATGAAGACCCATGCCTTGTTGCGTTTGTGTGTGTGTGTGTGTGTGTGTGTGTTCCTGAGGAAGCTCTGAAGGAGAGCTGCTCTCACTGTTTCCAGACAGGAACCACAACAACACATCGGGAATACGCAGCACATCCCACAAACTGTATAACACGGGAAGCTCTGACATATCTGACAGTTAACTGCCTCGAAGGGACAGAAGAAGAATTAAATTCATGTTTCAATCCAGAATGCTGAACTTCAGAGGAAGTTATTAAATACCTTTAATACAAATTCATATATTAATATAATTGAATGTGTTTTCATGTGTGTTTTCACACAGTATTTCATGACGACTGCATGCAAACATCATCATCCAACATGCAGACTGAGGACAGATTACAGCAGGTGATTGTAGGTTCTGATCACAAAACAGACGACGGACAGGATATCATTGAGCTCTACAGTTAAACTGCTTCATGCTGACTTCATACATTCTTTGGCCCTGTGAAGAAAGTTCTACAATAAATGTTGTCTTATAAGAATAACAAAACACATCAGACTCAATGTGCATCAATAACACAGCTGCTTGTACGAAGGTCTGTAAGTTAGAAAGATAGAACGATCTGCTGCAGTGGAGGTTACATCCCTGAATACACAGTGTACATGATGAACCACAATGTGGCTATTGATCATGTTTGATATTAGAATAAACACCTCTTGTCCTCCGTATCATACCAGATAAAGTCTTCCCCACTACAGTCAACACAGAAGGAGACACACTTGTCAGAGCAGCTCCTTCCCCTGTAGTAGATTCAGTGTCTATGTGCTACGTCAGATCTATAACAGAACTGTTTCCCCGAGCTCTCAACATGTGACTTGTGCTTCCGTTTCACTTCCACAGAGTTGAAAACAAGTCACTTCAATCCACTGTGAAAACCAGGACAAGCTGCAGAGGGGAGATGGAGAGAATGTGAGCAGTCCTCCATCATAATCCTTAAAATGTTACTCCTCTTCCTCATATCACGGCTGAAGGCGTGAAATCCCTCTTTTGCATGCCTTCCAGCCTGCGAGTACCTCTAGACTCCAGCGCTGGAGTGGGGTGGATTACACTGGAGCTCTGCTGCTGAGTTCAGAACTCTCCCAGCAGCCCCACCACAGGGAGGTCTGTGGTAATATCGGCTCAGTCAACGCACGAGGAAGACCATTCCTCATGCACGTGCTGCATGTTGTGTTCATTGTTAGTGCTGAGTTGTATCGTTTTACACCGTTTCCACATTCATGCGGATTTTTTTAAACACGTAAACATGCTAGAAAATAGTCGATTGTTTCCTTTCTGAGGCAGTTTTGACTTCATGTAGTCAGAAACCCGTCGGTTCAGTGGTGCATGTGTAAATGTGGTTTCCAAACTGTTTGTGTTCACCTGCAAGGAGGCTGGAGGCTAGTTAGAAAGCTGCGGTGTGTGTCGCCTGTACGCTGTACACAGATACGGTGTGCTGGGCAGGTGACACCAGTGTTGTGTTCAGGTTCAGCATGGTGACGTTGACATCGGTCTCATTAGGACGGATCGGATGGAGCTGGATGAATTGAATGAATCCAGAAACGATAATGACACAAGGGGAAAGATTCAGGTTGAGTAATTCAGTGTTAAATAAGGATATACTATCATTATTATTGTCATTATTATCGGTTTTAAGAGACACTGTAATTGACGTGACATCAACATGAATCATTCCATCACACCGGTCCTTGAAGTTTGGAGTCAGGAGGTGGCTGCTGCTCCAGCATCAACAACTAGGAGGACAGTCTGCAGAGGGCAGAGACCCCCGAAGGCCAATGGAAACACAAGAAAACAGATGTGGCTCACAATGTATTGGTGCTTCCAAGTCCCAATCTGCACCTCTTGATCAAGTCTTATGAAAGTTGGCCTGCTGCTATGCTGCACAGCTCTGCTGACAGGAGGCCACTCAGACCTGCACTGGAGTCAACGCAAACAGGTGCAGTTGTTTGCTGTATTTAGCAGATCTGTCCCAGCATGTACTTGTTTCTTGCCTTCGCTCCAACAAGTTCCGTGAGAATTGTCCTTGTAGTTTTTGCATAATCCTGCTAACAGACAGTCGAGCAAACAAGCCAACAGACGTACGTGACAACGAGCAGACGAGGAAAGAAGAGTTGTCCAAACAAAGTGTTGTGTTTATGTTGTTTGTCCTGAACACTGATGCCTGTCTGATTACAATGTTACACATGTTTAAATTAAATAACTGGGTGCACCAGTGGAGTTTTGTTATCTCTGTACTTATAGCAGGTAACAGACTCTCCACGAGTATTCTATGTCTTTGGAGAGAAAACATACAACTGATGCCGTAACGACCTGGGATGCCCTGACAATCCACCAACAACAGTAGTTTCTCATGCAGAAATAGCTGCAGCACAAGTTCTAGCACACTTCACACACACGTTTCTTTGCCAAAACTCACTTGTGGGCAGCAGAGACCTTTAAGAGGATCCAGAACCCTCCAGCGGTGTTTGATTCTCCCTGCATGTGTTCATACAGTCGGTGCAGACTTCTCATGTGACTGCGTTGTCACATCAGTGCTTCGCTGCAAAGGTCAAGCAGTGACATCTTGTCTGCACGTTGACACTGCAGCCTATCATGAGCTCAGTTTAACTTCAACCACAGAACCCGACATTCATCTGCAGAGCGCCGTGTAAAGAAACTGAAGAAGAGCATGTGATGTCATCCTCAATACACTGGATCTATTTCATTCACTCACCTGCTCCCTCATGTCAGCTAATGTATATCTCCTCTGCATCCTGGCCTGATGTAACAGTCCCACCATCTCCTCTGATCTCTTCCTGACAATCCTGCAGGACTAATCTAGTTTCAGTTTGCCGTGGTTGTGGCAGACTTTTGGCCGACCAGATCTTACCCCGAGCCCGATGACGTGATAACCTGCTCAGCATCGCACCAAGAAGGAACATCGCTGTCCTTTTCCTGTTAATACAAATACACATGAACTAGATTCTAACGTGAGACGCTGGTGGAGGAACAACGGAGGCAGAGAAGAATCAGATGTGATTAAGGATAATAGGATTATAACGTTTCTTTAAAATCTTGATTTAGTGTCCTCCACCACATTTTTCTCTTCTCTATCATGTTCCCTCGCTCCCTCTCTGTCTTCTCTCTCTCCCACCTTCTCTTCCTCTTCCTCTCCCGCCCTGTACCCTCTCCCGTCTCCTCCTCCTCCTCTCTCCCTCACTCGTTGACAAAGCAGATCTGATTGATCTAGTTCAGTGGAGGCCTGGAGGGAAATTGTGGATTTTCAGTGCGGTGGGCAGCTCAGTGAGGATATTTGGCTCCTAACGTGGACGGTCGGCCAGGCAGGAAGTCCATCAATTAGCCAGTTAGTTAACGAGGCAACGTCCCATTACACTGTTTCATATTGAACTACACACTATGGGAATGTGTTTACTGGCATTGTTCCAGATTAGTCATATTATCATGAAATACTGTAAAAAACTAAAAACAAAACAACAATCTGGAGGCTAAATCTGTCACTTTCTGGGGGGGGGGGCAGAAGCCCACCGGTTCCTACTGAAGACTGTCAACAGTTAACAAACAGGCCGACATGGTTCCACCTAAAGGAGCAGTGTGTAGTATTCAGAGGGATCTTTTGTCATGATGGGATATAATACTCATAACTTTGATTTAATCAGTGAATAATCATCTGACACTAAAGATCCTTGAGTTTCTGTAGCTGGGTAGGAACTCTTTACATCTGCACAGGAAGTGGATCCTCCTCCACAGAGACCGCCATGTTCCATCTACAGTCGCTGCTCTGTCATCCTTGTTCATATGTGTACTGTTGGTGACCTCTCTAAGCTGCATCATCTCCAACACAACAAGCTGGCAGAGCTTCTTCTGCTGCGTTTGTTGCTGAATCCACAGAGTTATTGTAGAATAACATCACAGCAGTAAACACAGACAGGAAACGGAGGAAGAACTGACCAAGCATGAACTTACTGTAACTACAAATAAGCATCATGATGAAGTTATTTCAACATTATTTGGATCCATTCATTGTAATTCAATCAGCGTAAAGTCGAAGTAGGAAGCAGCAGTGGTCCAGATGCAGATGAGTATGGAGGTCAGAGAACTGTGGGCACCTCTGGAGGATGTCATGGAAACAGACATGACAGTGTTTGGTTTTTCAAAATAAAATACTTCCATGAATAAACTGCAGTTGGATTATTTGGCCATGGCCGACCTTCATGGAGGTAAGGAGCCCTGCTCCTCTCCTGTCGTCTGGATGAATCTTCTCGGGTTGATTAACCCAGCACTTTCTTCATGATCTCCTGGGACTCAAATCACGTCCATACGACTGGACAATTATTTCCTCTTCAGCGATTCTTTTCGGATTTTGAACAAGTGTTCTCAGAGTTTTGAGAACTCCAATTTTGAGAAACGTAGGATCATATGTGAATAACAGCTACAGTGTTCAGGTGCTCCTCCTGAGGAAGAGCTGGGCCACCTTCACTGCTGGATATCACTAGATCATCTCGATGAAGTGATTTTCTCTCAAACAAATGAAGGAGGAGCGTTTCTGGGTCCTAATTCCAGCAGCAGGTGAATTCACATCTGGAGTCCAAACAACCTGCTGCGTATGTTCAAGGTGGTGAAGGAAGATGTCACCCGGTGCAACCACGTAGTTCACTGCAGTGTCTCCCTCAGGAACAGGGAGATGCTGCTGATAACTGATGCTCAGTGAAGGACATCCAGTCTACAGAGTCCGACATTAGACTGCAGGTGAATCCATGTGATATTGTAGCCCAGGTCCCTGACGCCACACCGGCCCCCCAACAGAGGGAGGTACAGGCACAGGACATTCTCTCCTCCAGCAACGACACCGCTGGACATGAACACAACTGATTGGGTGACACAAATGTCCCAGAACATTTCCAAATACACTTTCTCATCTGCCCATGGCTTTAGACCTGCAGCGTGTCGGACCGCTGCTCCCCTTGGTTGCTAACACAACACATCACTAGCAACATTTGTAGGAGTAACCGATACAAACAGCACTAGAAACCATCTCAGGATTTATATTTGCATGGACGTGTAGTTTCCACATGTAGCCTGCATTATCAAAAATATACTCTGGAGATGTTTGCAGACCGAGCAGCTGTTTCCCAAGGCTCTCATTGCTCAGTGATGCGAAGTGCAGCAGATTTTGGACTGTAAGACAAAAGAAAAAGGAATATTCTGTCGGGGTTGGAAATGGGAGCAGATACGAGGAGGAGCGGGGCGGACGAAAGACGTCCGGGATGAAATTGTGCTGTTACTGTCAGAACAAATCAGGAGCTCAGACAAGCAGCATCCACCGGGGTTAGTGAGGTGAAAAACAAGAAGACGGAGGAACGCAGTGAAGCTACAAATGACTCAACAGTTATGCAAAAACTTTACACGTCACAGAAACAAACTTTAGACACCACAGCTGAGTGGACGAGGACACTCGGACCTATACTGGGACCTAACATCTCCATCATGGGAGGAGTCTACAGGAATGGGCTGTTGTTGATAAAACCGACAGCTTCTGGAGAAGACAGGTGCAGATACTTCTTTTAAATTGCTGCCATGGCCAAAGAAAAAGGGTGTTTTGGACATCGTGTCCCTCTTCCTTTCGTGACAGTGTGGCGGACCGGCTGTCTGGATTTGGGGCATCAACAATGTGTGTTTCCAACAACAACCCTTTAGCTGGCAAACGAGCAAGGAACTCTGGGTGCCCCGGCTTTGTCACATTGTTCAAATAATCACATTTCCGAGCAGCACACAGGATTTTTAGCACACTATCGACAGAAGTAACCAGGATCTCTAAAACCATTGTGACCCCGGGCGTACAGAGGCAGAGGAGGGGGTGTGTGGCGGTGTGGACGCTGCTGAGGGACAGAAGTCCCACCGAGTTGCAAACTGAAAGAAGGTTAAGTGGAGAGGAGAGTTGAGGTTCATGGGTTCATGTCTGTGTGAGTGTTACTGCTGGTTCTCACTGTGAAGATGCTGTTACAGCCTGTTACTGCCTGGTGACTGGGACTGTGTGTGTGTGTGTGTGTGTGCGTCTGCACATGAGTGTGTGTGTGCTACAAGGACACAAGGCCTGGCAGCGACAGCTGGAAAGAGACAGGACAGCCATGGGAAATATTATTTCTGCTTGTTAAACAACCCCCCCCCCCCCCCCCCTCCCCGCCAACCGCCAACAAACACACACACACGCACACGCACACACACACACGATCACTTATTATTAGAGCCTGCAGATTAAACCTCGGAGGAAAGTTTCTTGTTGTCTTAATTAATTCATGTTGTGAATAATATCTTGTTAAAAGCTTAAAATCATGAAAGGAAAAAGCAAAGTTGTGTTTAGAAGAGGACGTTTCATTGAATGAAACCTCTGATAGCACGAAGGAATAAATGATTCTATTAACTCAGGAACTCAACACAAGGTGGGAACTCAAAGAAAACTTCAAACGATGTGAACAACTTTTAGATTCAAAAAGTTTAGTTTTCAGTTTTTGCACGTCAAAGTGTCAGAAGCTGTTTACAGCTGTTTACAGCTGTGGGGGGGTCATCAATAGATCCTCCTCTGACGAGGGGAGGCTGATCAGAGGATGATCAGAGGATGATCAGAGGATGATCAGAGGACGTCATTTAGCTCTTTGGCACAGTTACAGTCTGTAATGACTTCATGTAATGATTGTTTGTAGATGCTGTGACAGCCAGTCTGCTCTACATTTAGTGATGCTGAGTCCTGGTTTCCTCCACTGAGCCCCCCCCCGTCCCTGCGTGCCAGGCCCTGATATGTACAATCCCATTACAGTTTATTGGCGATCACACCGTTCTCCATGTTCCTCCTCCGTCTCACACCCTTCCTCTTCCCTGCAGCTTTTGAAGTGGCACAGAAGCACAGAAAGATTAGCTTCACTTTATAGTCAAAGGGGGGAATGTGATGATACAGAGGGAATGTAACTAATCAGCAGTGGGCTGTAATCCACAGGGACTAGACAGGACAATACCGCGGCACCCCGACTCCCCGCTCAGGAATGTATGACCGGACAGAAAAAGCTGCAACTACTGACCAGGGGCGAATGTGATTGAATACTGCAGCCTGTGGGAGGGGCCTCCTGTTGGACATGCTGGGGGGCAAAGATCAAGTCGCCTCTATGTGTGTCATATCTGTAAACATAACAAGCGTGATCTTTTGTTTAAACTCATCTAAGTAAATCAGACAGGCTTCGTCCCTGCTCAGACTCGGCACTGACATCCGTTGTGGACAGTTTTCAGTTCAGGTGTTGATGCTATGAGGATGCATTGGGATCCAATCGCTGCTGTTGTTGTTGTTGTTGTTGTTGTTGTTGTCTTCTAGCAGTGTGAACTAGAACGTGACCTCAGCCACATTGAAGGAGGTCAGCTAACCTCATCAGCAGAGGGATGTAATCCTCCTGCCAACGTTGTCATACAGTTGTTGTTTTTTCCAAATCCTCATCCAGACGTCCTGCAGGTGTCAACAAGCAGAGCTACGGTAGCATCGTTAAACGTCCAGCAGACTCGGCATCGTTAGTGACTGCCATCAAAACATTTGGTCTTTGCTAAAATGCATGACGAACATTATGGAGAGGAGGAATTAAACCTGATCATACGGAGCTACTGGACGTAGGACGTATCTGCAGACGGATGCGCATTAGATGTTACGACTAGTAATCTGATCTGATGACGGCTATAATAAGCTAACAGCCCATGGATGTCAATCTTCCCTCACCGATACATTTCATCTAACTGATCAGGGATCAGTAAAAGAACACATGATGTGTTCATGTGTTCTTTCATTCCTACTCACCTGACGGACGTTTCCACAGAACACTTCCCAGTTCTATTTGTCCATATAAGCTGATGTGTTTATGAGCTGATGTCTATGTGAAGCCAGAATACAGGACGAGGGGGGGGGGGGTCAGAAACACGGTTACAACCTCCAGGTTTTTGGATGAAGAATGTCTTTTGAAAAGGATGATTGCATTTCGTTGGAAGTTCCAACTGCAAGTTTCACAGGCGAAAGTCAGACCAGTGATGCAACCTTGTATAAGTGGTGATTTGGTCATGTGACCCTGAGCCAGAATCATTTCTTCACCCTGACAGACCTTCCAGTCCTCACGGTCTGAATGCTCAAAGTCCCGTTATTCTTCTTGGTGCTCTGTGCAGATATCGGACAGCCTTCAAATGGATGCGTGACATTCGTACGTGTCTGCCCTCCACAAAGGGACGGCGGATCCACCAGGACTTCGGCGTATGCACCGCATGAGAGTTGAAAGTCATGTTAGTCGTACGCAGATTGATGTGATCACATCGGACCTTGACGTAAGGTGAACTCAGTCCCTCGTCCCCCCCACTGCCGGGAAACTTCAACTATCATGTCTGTGAGCTGCACGGAACTATCTGGGCCATCTACTGATCTCCCTCAGTCTCAGTGACAAGCAGTGGTCTGGACTGGATGGAGATAATGAGGTCTCTTGTTCCTCCAACAGAGGAGTGTGTGCTGACTGCAGCTCAGATACTTTTTGACTTGACAAGAGAGCTTTTTAGCCTTCATCAATGAAATGCGCTGTGATGCCCGTTGGGTGCAGCTGAAATGTCAGTGGGTGGGTCCTGACGGAGCGGGACGCTGGGACGGCAGAGAGCACCGAGCTTTTGATCCTCAGCGGAGAATTTAAATTTTAACGTCACTGGAAACGCGGCCTCGACAACCTTTTCAAACCCTTTACACGAACTGTCCAAGTACAGCACTGTACATGTGAGCCACTTGGAAGATACCAACCAACATCACTGCTGGGATAATGAGTCAGAGAGACGAGCAACTTGACAAGTTTCCAACAAAAAACACTTAAAGACAGATTTCCATGATCATTTATGTTCCCCAGAGGATGAACCTCGAATGTGGGGATCCACTGACTCATCGACTTGCTCTAACCAGGTGTGATCCTATCTGCCTGCTCCTGGTCCCAGTAAAAGCTGACATTGAGACTTTGGTCCAGGGTATTTAGATCCTGTAGTTGAAGTCCTGGCTGGACATCACTGACGGGACCTCACTCTGACTCCATGACTGGAACTGAGAAGAGTAACTAAAAGAGATCTCCTTCATCACCAGTGATTCGTTTCACGTTGGAAGGTCTGCTGACGTTGTTTTATAACCTTGATTCTTCTGCAGAATATTTAACCGGTTGTTCGGTTGCAGCTCTGATCATATCAGGAGCTCTTCACCTGGTGACCCACGGTGGCGTGAAGGAGCTGTGACTTTACTGAAGGACAAACCCTGGAGTTAGAGTACGCACCCAGATACCTCTATCAAGGCTTCACCTGGCGACTGTAACAGGTGAGGGGGCGTCGGTCCGCCGTCCATCCTGCGGAGGAAGGCGATGCTGCTTCTTGTATCTGTGATGTCATTCTTTCTTTCTTTCAGTGAAAAGGCCAAAGCTCTTCATCATATGTGAATGTTGGAATGGAAATTGACTGGTAGATTTAAGGTTTGTCCCTCTGGCTCATTGTGGTGAATTTAGCCTTCACAACTCACCATCTGGTGACGCTGCCCCCTGTTGGTTTGGAGTGGGAAGAAGCTTTTCAGAGCACGTGTACCTTTAATGTCTAACTCATGTGAACGTCCCGCCCAAAAATAGATGGATTAAACAATAAATAAATGAAATGAATATAAAAAGGTTCTGGCTTGAAGCAGCATTAATGACCTGAATCGAAGGGGCACAATTAATGTAATCATCTTAACATGGGTTCACTAGTTGTGATCTATAAGCATCAAGTCCTCATTACCTCATTATAAACACTGACCCTCAGGACACGTCAGCCATTCATTCAAACATCAGTTCACTCTTGGTCATCGTGACTACAGTCATACATGTAGAAATGAATTAGAATATGACTTAGTCATGTTACCTAATTATAAAAACACACTCGGGGACACTGCTTCAGGGTCTTTGACTCATGGACGCACGTCTCTGTGAGGACCTAAATTAACTGGCCTGGTTGAGGAGGCTGAATAACAAACAGGTGGAGCTGCAGTGAGTCTCCGACCGTCTCATCGCGAGCAGAGACACTCGGATGTTGGAGGAAATAAAGACAAACAGCTTCAGTTCAGATGTTGAAAATGTACAAAATAATTGTAGGAAAATGTTGTTTTGTGGTGTGTCAGTAATCCGGTCGCGGTCCGGTCAGGGAAGATCACCGTGATCTGCGGTTTGCGATCGAGCATGCGTGACTCACATCGAGCGTCGTTTGAGTGTAAAACTGCCGGAGGGGAAAATGTTTTTTTTCCTCTTAGCACAGAAGAGGATCGTCCCGATGTGGATATGAAGGTCCTCAAATCTCACACATTGGAGCTTCAATGATGAATACTGACCCCATTGAGCAAGAATAACCTTAAAAAATAACCTTCAACTATTCATATAAGCTGTTATAAATTGTGTCCTATATCGTCAGCGTCTATTGGTGAACAGTGAACACTGAGTCTAACACCAACCCCACCAACCACCTGGGCTCCGCCCCCAACAATCAGCGGTGCTTCCTGTAAACACCGACTTTAAATTGGTCGTTGACGAGAGCCAGAATGGGACACGGGGAAGCGAAGGAGTGTTGATCCACTGACACACTGACACTGGGCTGGATCACCGTTCAGACATCAACCCCGACAGCAGCTTCTTCAGTCTGGATGCAACACATGAAATCCCTCTCTGCTTCGCTGAAGTGTTTCTACGACCTGGCAGGAAAACACGTCTTCTTCTGATACTGAGTTAATATGCAGGACTGCGTGCCAGACTTTAATATCGGCTCTGGGTCAGTACCAATTAGCTTCAGAAACTGGTCCACATGCATGCAGATATCCAACAGTATCCCACAGAACTACATACGTGTGCAGTGATTCATTTTAAAATCACATATTATCAATAAAGTAGATGCGGCTGGATGAGGAACTCTGTGTTTTATTATTTGTATCCAGGTGAGAGTATTTCTGTGCCTCCAGTGATGACGGGAACACGAGTGGAACAATGCTTGGACACTCATTAGCTGGAACACCATCGTCTTTTAAACCTTTTATATCCTGATATCCACTTTTATATCCACTTTTAAATAAAAGTATATTTTCTATTTTACAAACGGCTGATGTGAAACTGCGTCTGAATTTCGCCGCTTTGTTAAAGTTCAATGTGACAAAGACACAATTAAAACTCGTTCTCTGTACAACGACATGCAACACGCTTTGGTAAAATCCTCCTCTGCTGCGCTGAGAGTTACTAAAGGAAACTCTTCCAGCGTGTAAATGTCGGCTGGAGATGAAGTTGAGAGGGAAACTCCTGCCTGCAGCGTCTCCCACAGAACACACTTCACTGTGAGTCTCACCTTGAGTGTCCTTGTATCATATTATACTACTAACTAGTACTCTTACCTTCCAGTTTACCTTCTCTGGAGTCGCTCCCCGTGTGCTCGGTGTCCTCCACGGCTGCGGGCTGTGATGTCCCGTGCGGTCCTAATCCAGCAGAGGCAGCCTGGCTCTGGTTCGGGGCTGGTGAGGGTCTCTGGACGAGGTTGCCCTCGCTGCCGGCTCTCATCAGCCTCTCCCCGATGCGCAGCATGCATGAGCGGTTACCTTGCAGCTCCTCTCTCGAGCTGGAGCTCTTGGAGCCTGCTGATCCAGGTCGACCCAGGCGTGAGGAGGACTTGGACATCTTCCCCGCTGGGTTGAGCAGAGCGCTGGTTAGATACTACAGGCGGGTCTGCGTTCGTCCCCTGTGAATCCTACGGTGGATGGAGTTCAATCCCTGGCGGTGTGTCGTTGTTCCTTCTCTTCTTTGGGTTTATTTCTCCTCCTGCTGCTCCTCTCTCGCACTCTCCTGTTCCGTGCACTACTGTTCCGTGCACTACTGTTCCGTGCACTCCTCTCGTGCACAAGAGGAGGAAGTTACAGATGGATAATTCTTTCTTTGTGGACCAGTGGTCAGAGTGTGGAAGCTCTCCTGTTGTCTGTCAGGTTGGTTTTCTTGTCCCGTATCTTCTCTGTAATCTCCTGTGCTCTTCTTTCACTATTGCCTCACCTCCTGCAGGACGCTGCTCTCCAGTCGTGAGTCGGTCTCAGTTTTCCTTCGTTCTTTGTCACTTTCAAGATCCTGCGATCACCAGACCACCGCCGGATCGTCCTCGTGGTCCGGACGGTAATCTACGTATTAATCTGTGTCTGTTCTCTCTCTGCCAGAGCCTCGACTCCTCTGGGAGAGCTCTCTGTACCCGACACTCTTCTCTCCCTGTCACCTCCTCCTCTTGCTCTCCCACTCTCTTTCCCACTTTTAATCCCCCCTTTAATCCTCCTCCCGCTCTCTATTCTCTCTCTCTCTCTCTGTTTGCGCTGTGTTTGCTGTTCACATGTTGGCAGTTTACGCTGGACTAGATTCATCCTGATGTCTCAATACTCAGCAGCCTACAAACACTCGGCATTATTCCCTTTTCTGTTCCTTTTCAATGCCTGTTTTCATCCCCCTCTTCCAAAAATACAATTCAACACATCGATATTGTTTCGATACCAGCAGCGTTCTTGGAATTATCTCTGTCACAGAATCCTCGTTTATAAAAGTTCACTTAGAGTTTATCATCCTATAATTACACCGTGTACGTGTTGACATTGAGATTATAGATTACTGGGAACACGCGGTCCCATTGTTGAACTAGCTGAGTAACTTGTGTCTCTACTGTTGTTCGTGCATGTAAACGGGAACCAGCAGACGGAAACTGGTCCCACTGATGTTTCTCTGAATTGTTGTGACTGCTGAATACATTCGACAGCGTCAGCAGAAGAAGATTATACAATGTTCATGACGATAAAAGGATTGCAGAATCCGACCCCGGGGAGCCGTGGAGGTATTCGAGGAATCTTTTGTGTCGACACTTTGCAGGCGTCGAATGTGATCATTGTGATCGATGACCAGGCATGAGGACAAACAGTTGTCAAGCTTTAAATAGATGTCAAGTTTACATTTAACATTAAAGCAAAGCGTTTTCAATCCCAACGTGACTGCCCCATGTTGGCGAGTCATACTCAATGATAAGGAGGAACTTTCTCCGACCACCAGCAGCTAACAGGACGGGTACAGTCCGGTTCCTTCTTGGTACATTATTGCAGATAGAAGTGCTTTTAAATGCAACAAACACGTTTTGTTGTTATCAAAGTGTCTGGCAACATCAGCGGAAGAAGTCCTGCAGAGACAAACCTCCCCGCTCCCCTGGGAGCTGGTGTTGGTGTGTTTCCGTGAGGAGAGGCAGCAGGTTGTCAGCGTAGCAGAGGGAGAGGAGTACAGCGCTAACAAGATGAAGGCTCCATACAGAGACGTGTTGGAGTAGAGCTGCACACGGACGGACACGGCACCGAGCAGATCATCGTGTTAGCAGCGATGATAGAGAAGACATCCGACACCGATTCACACAGGTGAGCTGATGGTTGGTATAAATGTAA